>CAJNJA010003626.1:0-12807 GCA_905231915.1 Symbiodinium necroappetens | reverse complement strand
GTTTAGGGTTTAGGGTTTCTTCCCACGTAATCAACCAAAGAGTCCAAAGTACGTACCGATAGTAGTGGATACGATCGCTTGTTGGCCCTATACAAATCTGTTTACTAGACCAGCCCTTCGTACCTGTAATATCTTGCCAAAACTGAATCTGCCAAGACCTTGACGAGTATCATTTCCAACGGTATGTGCTACGCCTATCAGCAAGGGTAACACCAGTCCGTGAAGACCTACTTGCGACTACCACATACTGCTGGTCATTCTCAAGAACCATGACTATACTTGGAGGTGCTAGCCACTTGCCACTAAGGAAGATGTGATGTGATGGCTCCGGTCGGTACGACGACGACGGGCTCCGTTTCTTAATGGTCTAATTAATCGTATACTAAACATCCAACTACCGATGCTAATCAAAACTAAAAACATATATTATCTATACATATACATATACATACATATATATATATATATGTGGGTGTGTGGGCGCTATATCACTATTAATTATGCTGGTCATGAAAATCCCAAGCAGAATAGCAATACAACTACATAATCACAACAATAAGGAGAGGAGAAGAAAAGGCAGAACTGCACAGCATATTTTCTCTCTCTCTCTCTCTCTCCCTCTCTCTCTCGGCCCGTCCAAAGCCCGGTGGGTGGGTTTTCTGCGCAATGACTTATCTTCTCTAAAGCCTAAACCTTGGATGCAACATAAACTCCAAATCCTACACTCTAAACTCTAAAGCTGCGCCCTTTAATCCATAAACCCGCAACCCCAAACCCTATGCCACTAACTCGACACAATCGAGCCAGAGTGCAAGCGCATTGGGTGGAGCGAGGGTTTCAGGGTCTAAGGTTGCAGGGCTTAGGGTTTACGCTTGTAGGAATAAGGGTCAGCACTTTGATGCCGCATCTTGACAGGGGCTACTGCCGATGCCGTGCCGTGCGCTGCAAGTGATGATGCTCTTGTCAAAGACCATCTTTCAGCTCAGTGACGTACAATCAGACCCGGTACAGTCTGTAGCTCAACCCGCGAACTAAAGCCAGCAAAGCCCCAGGTCACCACCGATCCATCGCCAAGAATGGCAACAAAAGCGCTGCTCGAGGCTTGGATCTGCTGCACATTCTTCAACTGACTCTGTACAGCACTACTGTCGCCACCAAAACAAGCATCGCCCCAGGTCACAACCGATCCATCCCCAAGAATGGCAGCAAAAGCTCCACCACAGGCTTGGATCTGCTGCACATCCTTCAACTGACTCTGTACAGCACTACTGTCGCCACCAAAACAAGCATCACCCCAGGTCACAACCGATCCATCGCCAAGGATGGCAGCAAAAGCCCGTGCAGAGGCTTGGATCTGCCGCACAGTCTTCAGCTGACCATGCACAGCACTGCTGTCGCCACCATAGTCAGCCGCACCCCAGGTCACCACTGATCCGTCCTCAAGAATGGCAGCAAAAGCGCTGTCTGAGGCTTGGATCTGCTGCACATGCTTCAGCTGACCCTGCACAGCACTGCTGTCGGCGCCAGAGAGAGCCCGACCCCACGTCACCACCGATCCATCACCAAGAATGGCAGCAAAAGCGCTGCCTGAGGCTTGGATCTGCTGCACATGCCTCAGCCGGCCCTGCACCGCACTGCTGTCGCCACCATAGGCAGCCACACCCCAGGTCACCACCGATCCATCCTCAAGAATAGCAGCAAAGGCGCTCTGTGAGGCTTGTATCTTCCGCACATGCTTCAACTGACCCTGCACAGCACTACTGTCGCCACCACAGCCAGCATCACCCCAGGTCACCACTGATCCATCGCCAAGAATGGCAGCAAACGCAGTATCAGAGGCTTGGATCTGCTGGACGCTTTGCAACTGACCCTGCGCAGAACCAGTGTCGCCGCCAAATTCAGCACGACCCCAGGCCACAACGGATCCATCCCCAAGAATGGCAGCAAAAGCTATGCTAGCAGCTTGGATCTGCTGCACATTCTTCAGCTGATCCTGCACAGCACTACTGTCGCCACCACAGTCAGCAAGACCCCAGGTCACCACGGATCCATCCCCAAGAATGGCAGCAAATGAACAACTAGTGGACTGAATTTCCACTCCCCTTACATGCAAGGTCAGCGAATCACCGTTCTGAATGTTGGACACGTATCCGTCCAGAACAACTCCAAAGGAGTCCAGCAGCCGCCCTTTCCCGACTCCCAGTGCGACCTGCGCCCGTTGTTTCAACGTCTCCGCAGTTTCGTCCAAGCCGGCTTCCACAGCAGCTGTCTTGCCACTGATCAGTGAAACTTCCACAATTATCGACATGCTCCTCGCGAGGAATGTCCAAAATCAACAATCCCTGGGCCGTTCGACCCCAAACACTATGACTATGACCCGATGTTTAGGGCTTGCGCTTGTGTAACGATACGCACGCGTGATTGTCCTGATGGCTTGGCTGACTCTTTGGCTATCGCTCGCACTGAGGTGATGGAGACAGGTTCCACACCCCAAAACCCGAAACCCCTAACCCCCCAAACCCTAAACCCTAAACCCCTAAACCACAAACCCTAAACCACAAACCCTAAGCCCAAAACCCTCTACCCTAAACCGGTAGGCCCTGAAACTCTGCAAATGTTTGAGTTTCCACGGGCACCATTTTAGGTCGAACGAGCTGCTACCAACTACAAGAGCCCAAGCTTAAATGGGTCTGTTACCCGGCGGTTTCTGCATCTACAGCAGTTCTTGATCGAAATTTGCTGTAGATTTCGCTAGCTCCTTGCAGCAATTCTTCTGATGTTTCCTGAAAGACCACATGGTTTGGTGTTTAGGGGTTTAGGGGTTTAGGATTTAGGGTTTTAGAGTTTAGGGTTTTGGGTTGACCCCTCAGGATGTTCGGTGCTTCGGAAGAGGCTGGCTTGGATCCACAAAGCTGGAAGCCTCAAAAGTCTGTACCATTCTATATACCCCCTCGTAGCGAACCTTGCAAGAAGTAGTGTAAAGCACATCGTTTTTGAGTATGAGCCCTCTATATCTCATATGTATATATATATATATCCAGAATCTGCCCTAGTCTAAACTAGCCCGATCATCGGTACTGTTGATGATATAAATCCTGCATCATCTTAAGGATGCTAAACTATGAGAATTATGGTATGTTTTCTACTACGGGTACTGCAGGATTTATATCATCAACCGTGTTCTATACTTCGTTAAACCCTAAACCCTAAACTTCCCTAAAACCTAAACTTCCCTAAACCCTAAACTTCCCTAAACCCTAAACCCTAAACCTTTAAACCCTAAAATCTCTTTTTCTTTAAAGGCCCCACAGTCCCTTGCGTTAACCTTTCGGGCAGCAGGGCCTCCTCTGGCCCCCCCCAAGGCCTTAGAGGTGTGAAGGCCTTAGACTAAAAGTCCGAATCACCGAATAATTCACAGTTTGGGGTTTAGGGTTTAGGGGTTTAAGGGTTTAGGGTTCAGGGTTTAGGGGCTAGGGTTTGGGGTTTGGGGTTTAGGGTTTAGGGTTTGGGGTTTAGGGTTGGGGTTTAGGGTTTATAGGGGTTTAGGGTTCAGGGTTTAGGGGTTAGGGTTTGGGGTTTAGGCTTTAGGTGCTCGATGGTGCCTGGATATGGGATGTGGGATGTGTTGTTAGTGAGCAGCGTTCTAAACACCAACGCCTGGCCCAGCCTAGGAGTCGTAATTTGTGATTAGCTGCTCCGTATATGACCCTCTGCCCCACAACAAAACAAGCTGTTAAACCCTACAGTAAACTCCAAACCTTATAAACTTTGGCTCTAAACGCCAAAACCCTAAACCCTAAACCCCTAAACCCTAAACCCTAAAACCCCAAAACCCTAAACCGCAAAATCCTGTAACCCTAAACCCCAAAGCCTAAACCCCAAAACCCTAAACCGCATAAGGCCAGAAAAACCCAAGGGTCAACCCTGGAATGGTCGTCAGGGCCACTCCAATCCCAAGGGATTCTCAGACAGAGACCCCATCAACGACGAGCTTCTGACTCAGGGAACTACCAGGACTCTAAATAGGGTTTAGGGCTTAGGGTTTAGGGTTCAGGCGTTTAGGGGTTTAGGGGTTTAGGGTTCAGGGTTTACCTATAGTCTCCATTGTAGTTCCTTTTGGGGGTTACCTTTTAGGATCCTTAATACAAAGTTGGTGAAGCCAAAAAAAGGAACTACAATGGAGACTCTCGGTACATAGGGTTCAGGGATCCCAATGCTCCTGTATTATTACCCATAATAAGGAATATACCATAATTCCCCTAGTTTAGGGTCCTCAAGGTCATGCAGGATTTATATCATCAACCGTACCACACCCCTAAATAGGGTTTAGGGATCCCAACACCCCAAACCCCGAAACCCGCAAAGCCTAAACTCGCGAGGTTCTTTTCAAAGGCCGGCGAGTGAGAGTGCCCTGGGCGACCACGGAAAACAGCAGATCTCTCACGAACACGTCGGAATCCTCGACCGCGCCGTCGGGCTACCGGGGCATGTGGTTGGTTTTTTCAAGTTGATATAAGGCGCTTCTTTGACTGAGGTTTTGGGGTCTTTAAGGCTTGTAGGTTCGGGGCCTAGGAATAAGACCTCAACCTTGCGACTTGTCCTGTGGTCCTGAACCCTGGTGGCAGCCCTAAACCCTAAACCCTAATTTAAACCCTAAGCCCTAAACCCTAAACCCTAAACCCTAAGCCCTACACCCTAAACCCTAAACCCTAGAACCATAAACCCCAAAACGGACTCAGCACGTGATTTTGTCCAATGCCTCCCGGAAATCCTCGGACTTGGCATTCTGCGATCCTCTCTGAAACCACCCAAACTCGCTTCAGCATAACAGCTGCTTCCTTCAAGCCTAAACCATAAAAGCCCTAAGCCCTAAGCCCTAAACCCCTCAACCCCTCAACCCTATACACCCTAAACCCCCAAACCTTCTAAAATCTGAAACCCTGACTCCGCATCCTGCATGGACTCAAAACACTCACGGTTGGGGGCCACGGGAATCGGTCGACGTTTCAGATTCCATGGTAACGAAGCTTCCAAAAACAACCCGCGTGCATGTGCGTATGTACGTATGTACGTATGTACGTATGTACGTATGTGTACGTATGTACGTATGTACGTATGTACGTACGTACGTACGTACGTACGTACGTACGTACGTATGTACGAGGTATGTCTGTATGTATGTATGTATGTATGTATGTACAGCATAGATAGTTAGCTAGTTAGTTAGCTAGTTAGTTGGTTAGCTAGTTAGTTGGTTAGCTAGTTAGTTAGTGAGTTAAGGAGTTAGTTAGTTGGCTAGATAGATAGATAGATAGATAGATAGATAGATAGATACATAGATAAATAGATAGATAGGTAGATAAGTAGATAGACAAGAAGATAGATAAGTAGATAGATAGATAGATAGATAGATAGATCCCAATTGCAAGCCACCTAGGCCAGTTAGGTGTTTACTCAGGTTGCAATTGCGGCCTACATTGACAAATCCTGAACCTTAGACCCTAAACCCTCAACCCTAAATCCCTTAACGTAAACCCTAAACATCAAACCCTAAACCCTCAACCTTCAATCCTATACCCTAAGCCCTAAACCTTAAACCCTAAACCCTCAAGCTTAAATCCTATACCCTAAAAATCCTAAACCCTAGACTCCCTAGATCCCAAAACATAGAAGCCCGACCGTCCTCATCTTCGAGGGCCATGTATTTCAGCCCATCCTCCACCCCAACGCGCTCTCCTGGTTCAGAGCCCACACTAGGGGTGTAGGGTTCAGGGTTTAGGGGCTCAGGGTTTAAGGTTTAGGGGTTTAGGGTTTAGGGGTTTAGGGGCTTTGGGGTTTAGTGCTTTTCGGCTTAAGGGTTTCGGGTTTTAGGGCCCATCGTATCTGTCCGTCGGATGAACATAGAAACCGTTCAGGGCGTTAGGGTTTTAAGGCTTTGGGGTTTTAAGGCTTTAGGGTTTAAGGGATCAGTCAGGGCTTTGGGTGTAGGGCTTTGAAGATTGATTGGGGCTTATAGGGCTTAGGGAATGATTACAGTAGGGCTTTGGGTGTAGGATTTAGGGGGTAGGGTAAGACAATGTAGTACTTGCCTGTTGGTAGCCTTGTTCAAGGCCAGGATCCTGTTTTAAGATACGGAGGCAAGCTGAAGTACTACCTATAGTCTCCATTGTAGATCCTTTTTTTGGTTTAACCAATTTTGTATAGAGGATCCTAAAAGGTAGCCCCAAAAGGAACTACAATGGAGACTATAGGTACTAGATAGCCTATCAAGTTGGCCCTCGGAACCTCTTGCAAAAAAAGTAAAAATCACGGCTAGTCCCGAATATGATCCCATCATTCACAACACGAGGACATCCTAGAGGCCCCATTGCGCCACCTAGACTGGAGGGTGCGGATCAGCGCTTTAGAGTTTAGTATGTAGCATATAAAATTTGAAGGAATAGAAGCAGCGGATTCGGCGGTCTGAAAAAAACAGCATCCGACTATGGCCCCTACATATGTTGCGCTCTCGTTTTCTACCCGCAAGCCCTGGTCTGTGTGGTACGGCTCCTATATTCAGGGATGACGGCTTCCTTCCCTAAAGTCTTGAGGCTTGGGGTTCTGGGGCTAAGGGAGTTAGGGCCCAGGCAGCAAGGTAACGGCAACCTTGTCTTTGTTCGTAGAAACACAAAACATCTTATATTTGGGTTTAGGGTTTAGGGCTTAGGGAAAACATCTCATATCAACTACTTCCCGACATCGAAGCCCAAACTTTGCCACAAAAGTGAGCCCCTAACCCCGAACCTGGACGAAGCCCCAGCCCAAAGCCTGCAAGCCGTAAAGCCTGAACAGTACTGCACACCATGGCAACAAGCATGGCCCCATGGTCCCGCGCTGCGGATCTGTGTTGCGAGGAAAGACAGTAGCTGAGACTGCCAGATCCCTGCACAAAGGGCCAAGAGTGCCAGACAGTTGGAACATAAAACCTAAAAAGCGAACCTTTTCGTATATGGGAGATAAAACAGCGGCTACAACCCTACAGGTATGTTCTGTACGGTCCAGGAGCAGAACTTCTAAATCAAGGGCTTACTGATTTAGGCTTTTCTACAGGATCCACGTGTACTGCCCTTGCTCCATAGCGGAAGTCTGTGTGTGTATATATATATATCATATTATATATTTGATAGATATAGTATGTGTGTATATATATATACATATATATATATACATATATATATATATGCATATAAGCATGTACATACATCTCTCTCTCTATATATATATATATACATGTTTATCTACACACTATACACATGTGTGGTTGTTCAAATTAGGGTCTCTTGCAGGTTCCCAAAGTCTAGGGGGAGCCTATTAAAATTAGCGTTATATCGGGTTTCCCAGAGGGAGGCCCTGGTTTGGACAGCAACCCAGATGGACATGGGGTATAAGTTAGGGCAGGGTCCCTTCTAGGCCCCTTTCTTACAAGGGTGCTGTACTACTGTTGATGATATGCGTTCCTGCATTCCCTTAACGACCCTAAACTATGGATATCATGGTATATTCCTTATTATGGGTAACGCAGGATTCACATCATCAACCGTATTTGTGGAGTAACTTGGACGACCAACCACTTCGACCCTTCAGGCTTCAGTTTGTCCTCTAGTCTACTGTCCGCTTCCACGGCCAAGCAGCTAAGACTCCCTGGTTCTTAGAAAGGAATGGGGGAATGCATCCCTATGATAGTCCCTTGAGGTCCCCTGTAGGCCCAAAAACCCATGCCTCCGTTCCCTACCAAGAACCGGTCAGAAGAGTATCGTTAACCCTAAACCCTAAACCCTCAACAGCTCCAAGATCTACACCTCATCTGCGGGTTTAGGGGTTTAGGGGTTGAGGGATCTGGGGTTTGAGGTTTATAGGGTTTAGGGAGCCCGCATCTGCAGAATTTGTAGGGGTCAGACCAAGACTCGACAAGGCTGGGAGGTTTAGGGGTTTAGGGTTACGGAGGTTCGGCTTGAGCATTAGGTGCTCTGGGGTTTAGAGTAGGGCTAGGGTTGCCAGACCCTACTTTGATGGATCACAGACTAATGCTGTAGGGCCCAATTTGGGATTTAGGTTTGGCGCTTTGGGCTTTCAGGCTTAAAATCGGAAGTGCGGCAATGTGTCGTTAGACCCCGTTCTCTTGAGTTCGAAGGGTCGGTTTAGGGTTTTGGGTTTGGGGTTTAGGTAGGATGTAGGGTTTAGGGTTTAGGCTTAGGGTTTAGGGCTGCATAAACCAACATTCTCCGGCGTTGAGGAAATTCTGCTCAGTGCAAAACTTGAGAGGGAGCCGTTTCTTACATATGCTCGTGACCTTTACTGCCAAAGCCAAACCAGGACACATCCCGAGCCTCCAGCCCTACAACCATACACCCTAAACGAAACCGAAAATAAGCAACCTAGAAACACTCAACTGCCCCCTTCTGTTCACCCATGTGTTGACACGAGGCCACCTGCAGTGCGATCTCTGCGACGACTCCGCCTATGCAGCTCCTGACCTGGACCGCCAGAGAGTTGCGAGAGATTCAGGTTGAGAGCCGACAAACACGAAGCTGCACAGATCACTATGACATACCGTAGACCATGCCATAAGAAAAAAACATGCACAAACCGTAAGGACTGAAAGAAAGAACAACACAAATCGGGCAGCTTACGAGGGTAATTGGCAGGCCGCACGGCTGTTCGGACGTTTCGTGCTCAAAGTTACTGGGGCATCATCGGAGTGTTTGGTGGGGTTGAGGGGCTTAGGGTTCCGGGGGCTCTGGGGCCGAGCATTTCGGTATATAAGCTGACTACAAGGTGTTTAGGGGCTTTAGGGCTTGGGGCTTCGGAAATTCGAAGTGTTCATGTGTGTCCGGCTTTTCTTCAAAGGCTTAAACCCCGACCTCCTGAACCCTAAACCCTAAAACCTAAAGCCTAAAACCTAAACCCAAGACCCTAAAACCTAAACCCTAAAACCTAAACCCTAAAACCTAAACCCTAAAACCTAAACCCTAAAACCTAAACCCTAAACCCTACCACCGCTAAACAGGGCCAAGATGCCCAGCCGGGGGTGCAAGTTCCAAACACCCAGCTGGAGAGCCCTTCGCCAGAGCCTGTGTGGGGTAGGGTTTGGGGTTTAGGGCTTAGGGCTTTGGGTTAGGGTTTAGGGCTTAGAGAGTAGGGTTTAGGGCTTAGGGCTTGGGGCTCAGATCCCGATTGAAATCATTGTTGCCGAGGGTCTAGATCTCCCCACAAAATGATTGGGTACGTGGTCTTTGGCTAGTGTAGTAGATTTGCGTATACGAATGTTCATCAAGTGCGTGTTATGAGGAAAGGGGCCTCATATAGAAGCCTAAACAATCCCTTAGGGTCTAACCTATGTTACATTCGGGTTCGGAAATTTGGATTTCTCGCTATAGTCAAGGAACAGCTGCTGAGCGCAAACCCGGCCGGCGACATCCATGGCTGCAGAATCCATCCATCCTCGCGTTGCTTTATGAACCTAGAGTTCACAAAAAGGGGGGTTAGGGTTTAGGGTGTATGGGTTTAGGGTTGGGTTTGGGGTTTAGGATTTAGGGTTTAAGTTTGCTTTTAGGGTTTAAGGGTTTAGGGTTAGGGAATTTGGAGGATGGCTGGAAGGTTGTCGGGTTTTGGGGGCGACGGAGCACAACAGACTAGGTGGCTTCAGGATTTGGGCAAGGTGGATAGCAGGCTTCGAATATGTACCATAGGGCCCTAATAATTAGAATAGGGTATTGGGGCCCATTATACCATAAATGCAATACGGAGCCCCCAAAACAAAATAACATAGGTAATCATTAAGGCCCTATAGGATACTACGTTCTTAGACAGTTCCTATCGGCGCCAAGTTTGATCGCAACTAAAAGCCTTCTGCAGCCTCGTCTCGAAAACCGCACCCTGTCTTTGCTGAAACCCCCACAGCAAGCCTAAAGCCTAAACCCTACCTAGACCCTCAAAGTATGTAGGTGAAATAATGGCCCAAGACCTATAAAAGGCTATTTGTTTACATACTTTTGGGGTCCAGGTTTTGCGTATAGGCCCGAAACTGCAACCCAAGAGCAACGACAGCCAAAACTCCCCGAAAAGAGGTCAGCGCCCCACAAATCTGTCACGAGGGTTTATATATTCTCTTTAGCTCGGGCTTAGGGGCTAAACCCTAGACCCCAAACCCTACACCCTCAGGTTTAGGGCTTGGGAAGCAGGGCTTGAGAAGCCCCTGTAGGGTTAGGAAGCAAAGAAATCCTAATCCGTGATACCCAAGACACCTTGAGTTGTTCTTCGAGGGGTCTATTTAATGTAAGGGCCTCAATGATTTCAACGGGGTTTGGGGCTCGAATCTAGGATAGCTATCATGCCTAAACCCTAAACTCCATAAACCCTAAACCCTAAACCCTAAACCCCTAAACCCCTAAACCCTAAACCCTAAAGACCCTAAAGACCCTAAAAACCCTAAGCCCTAAGCCCTAAACCCCTAAACCCCAAGCCCTAAAACCCTCAAAACAGTGCTACGAGTTCTTGAAGCTCCTATCTTTTCTAAATCACCGAGACAAAGCCAGAGTTTTGAGGTCCTTCGTCCGTGAGCTCTTGGATCAAAGACAGTGCCTTTGTTGGGGCGTTTCATAGGATCAGGATTTAGGGTTTAGGGTTTAGGGGTTTACGGTTTAGGGGTTTAGGGTTTAGGGTTTCATAAACAGAGTAGTTGTCTAAATTAGGGTGCCTTGTAGGATCCTTCTTATGAGGGTGCCGTACTTTATTGGGGACCTAAAAAGGGGCCCTAATTTAGAGAACTACCCAACAGGCTGTAAGACCTCGACCTCTCAATACACACCCTGAGCCTTAAACCCGAAACCCCTAAACCCCTCCCTCATCCCTAAGCCCCTCAACCCTAACTCCTAAACCTCAACCCTAAACCCTAAACCCCAACTCCTGAACCCTAAACCCTATAGACCTTAAGCCAAACCTCTCTACGCCTCCATCCCTGAGGTCTCGCACCCTACGCCTAAACCCTGACATCTTAAGGCGACCCGAAGCCTGCCTGGACTCCAAAAGTATGTAGAAGAGTAGGCGTTTATTGCTGTTGCCGACAAATTGGGGGTTTTCGGTAATTTAGTAGTATAGTAATACTGAAGACTTGGGGCGTAGGGGTTGAGCATGTGGTTTGGAATCTACGGCTTGGGTATGATGGCTTTGGATAAGTGCTCTCTTCTAAGTACTGCAGGGTCCCTTCTTCCGCAGGGAAAGGCTAAGGGTCAGGGCACACAAACAAGGGCATCGGATACAGAGCTTAGGGCTTTTGGGGTTTCAGAGATGGGCACTTCCGGATTAAGATTAGGCCCGTGCTTTACTTCAGCCCGTCCCAGGATCAGGGCTGGGGTTTAGGGTTTAGGGTTCAGGGTTTAGGGTTTTAGGGTTTTAGGGTTTTCGGGTTTAGGGTTTCGGGGTGTCTGCTACTTCAGGCTTCCTCAGGTGGCAAAAAGCTCATCACTGCTGCTCAGGTTTTGGGAGTCTAGGGCTTATAGGCTCTGTAGTTTAGGGTTCAGCGTTTTCGACTTAGGGTTTGAATTTGGGTGTTATAGGGGTTACATACTGTACCTATTAACTAAGAGGTTTATACCATTAGAACTAGGATATAAAGTTTTTGATCTTCAGGCTTGGGCTATCGGGATCGAAATTCCCGGCATAAAGGTTTCCGAGGTGCTTTAGGGATCCGTTTCAAGCCAAAGGCCACAAACTCACGACCGCTTGGACCCTTTTTGTTTTGTGCCTTAAGGTTCAACATTCTAAAGTTAGCTTACTACCCATAAGGCCCTAAGTAGGTTTTGTTGGGATTACCTTACAGGATTCTAAATAAAAACCATAAAAAGGAACTACGTACTTAGGGGCCTATGGGTAGCTTACTAAAGCCCTAAGCCTCTGACGTCAAGCAACACTGCGAAACGCTGGGGCGCGACGAAACGAACGTGACCGACGTAGGGGACATGCCAAGGCATAATGAAGGTCCTCACCAGGATGGCTGTTAAACCTTGAATTCTGCCAAAAAGGATGCAGCTAAAGGCTTTATACACTCTAAAACCTAAATCCCGAAACCGTACACCCTAAACCCGAATTGTTAGATCTTCAACCCTGCATTCCTCCATCAAACTTAAATTGCTTAACCCTAAACTAAACCCTGGAAAGATATTTAGAGTCTATCACTCCATCTAGGGGTTGTCTCCCCCTAAACCCTACCTAGACCTTTAAATGTAGTACCTTTTATTGGATGAGCTATTTTACTGTTAGAATCCTATAATAAGAAACTAAGGTAACTATAAAAAGGTACTACATTTAAGGGTCTAGGTAAACCCTCAACCGAGGCAAGGGCAAGTTCCCACTGGCCCGCAAAGCCAAGGGCACTCGCAGCCGAGGTGAGGCAAAGTCCATTGGCACGAAGCCTTGGGCAGCTGGTGCAGGCTTTAGGGTTGAGCGGTTGAGGGGTTTAGGGTTTGGGGTTTGAATTGGTCTTAGGGGTTGCACGGGCGGCTGGTAATAGAAGCCGCCCGCACAAGGCCTGCATGCGCATCTTGCATGCATGCATGCATGCATGCATGGATGGATGTATGCAAGCATGCATGCATGTATGTCTGCATGCATGCATGTGTGCATGTACGTATGTATGTATGTATGTATGTATGTATGCATGTATGTATGTATGTATGTGCGTGCGTACGTACGTACGTATGTATGCATGTACGTATGCATGCATACATGCATGTATGCATGTACGTATGTATGCATGGATATATGTATGTA
>CAJNJA010003615.1:0-18120 GCA_905231915.1 Symbiodinium necroappetens | reverse complement strand
AAGGTTTAGGGTTTGGGGTTTAGGGTTTAGGGTTGAAGCTTTGGGGATTAGGGATTAGGGTTTAGGGATTAGGGCTTTAGGTTTAGGGTTTAGGGTTTGGGGTTTAGGGTTTAGGGTTGAAGCTTTGGGGATTAGGGATTAGGGTTTAGGGATTAGGGCTTTAGGTTTAGGTATGTGGGATTTGCCGATCTGGATGTTAGAGTGGAGGTTGCATGGTGGAGGTACTGCTTCAAGGGTCAGCTTGCCGTCTCCGCGCATAGGCATGCCCTGAACCCCAAGCCTGCATGTTGGGAAAGAGCTTCTTTCAATCGCTGCACCGAAATCAACCCTGAGTAAAACAATCCCGTGTGCCTGAGCCAATATCCACACAAAAGCAAAAGCCGCACTGCCCCCGATGGCTCAGGTTACAGTTTGACTATGATGCAAGCCCGTGAGGTATGATTCCAAGAGATCATGATCAGCTTTACCATCTTTCTGTACCATGCGGAGTGCGTGGCATCACTCTGGGGTGCAACAGCTGGCCTGGGGGTATCGCAGGAATGGCACGGACGGAGACATCTCCATCTCCTGTTTGGGCTTTAGGGTTCAGGATCTAGGAAGCAAAAACTTGTCGTGTAGCAGCGCGGACTGTGGTGAAGTCGCACTTGCAAACACTGGGACTGACGTGCAACCTTCAGCAGACCCTAAACTCTCAACCTTATGTCGCATGCCTTGGGGTAGGTCTCCAGCTCCACATAGTCGCCTCGGACGCTTCTCTTGCAGCTGCGTGGCAAAGGCTTAGAAAGCAAGGCCTGAACCGTTCAGCTCCCCTGCCTGTGATGGAAGAGACATTCCTCAATTAAGGACTATATCTTAAACTCATATTAATTAGGGATCCTACTATTTGTTGAAGGGTCTGCTCCTGAAGTAAAGGAAATTCGCTTGAAGCCTCTCATTTTCACATGAGCTAATGGCTAGTGAATGACATCGCCACACGATCTTATAAGCCTCCACCGAGTGAACGCATGATACAGACATCCCTCGACAAAGACGCCCAGGCATTCCAATATCCCTTAAAAACAGCATATATCTTAAAGGAAAGCCCATTAGGGATTCTACAACATATTTAAAGTGTGTTTCTTAATTAAGTGATATTGGGAGGTCTGGGAACATCCTAAGCCTGGAACCTCCTAGACCTTCTGAAATGGCCTTCGGAAAGCTGCACTGGATCGGGTTTAGGGCTTAGGGTCTAGGGAGGCATGGTTGCTGTCACGTGGCCCTCTGCGAGCTTCTGCATGGCCCGCATCACCTTAGCAGGGGACACTGAAGCAGCATGCAGAGTCGGGGAGCGCTTTGTAGAGGGGAGAGGTTGCGGCTGCAGGGTTTTGCATCTAATCAGCTTGCAATTGCGAATAATACAAAGCCAAATTCCTACCACGATGCCACCGACGTACCCTTATCGAGCCCTTGTGGTGATTGGGTATTCAGGCTCGCAGATAATCCCATCCCACCCCTACTCTACACACCCTGCATCACAACACTCCCCAAACGATACAAATCCCACACCCGAAATCACACAACGAAAACATTCACATCGTCAAGACTCAAAGAATTCAAGCCTATGATCAAAACCCGGACAAAAGCCTGAAGATAACCCTTCAGGGAGCCCGTCACTTCTACAACCCCCAACCCCCAACCCCCAACCCTAAACCCTAAGCCCTAAGCCCTAAACCCTAAACCCACGGTGAAGATCCGCCACGTCGCCGTTCGCCCGCCTCGGGGGCGCTGCGCGCAGAGGCCGCCGTTGTCGACGTAGGATCCCGAGAAAGACCTGGCTTAGGCTGTGGGAGGCGGGCTAGGGCTTACCCATAGGCTGCCAAGCAGTTCCTTTTTATGGTTCATAGTTGAGGGTTTAGGGTTTAGGGTTTAAGGTTTAAGGGTTTAGGGCTTAGGGTGTCGGGTTTTACCCATAGGCTCCTTAGTAGTTCCTTTTGGGGATTATCTTATAGGATTCTAAATATGAACCATAAAAAAAGGAACTGCTTAGGAGCCTATGGGTAGGGCTTAGGGTGTACCTGGTACCTATTTTGAGGGTTTAGGGTGTACTTGTTTTGAGGGTTTGGGGCTTGGGGTGGTAATTTTAAGGGTTCGCTTCATGGGTACTATGAGAGCCGGGTTGGCTGTCTAGGGTTTCAGGCTGTAGGGGTTCTATGAGAGTTACGATACGGTTATGCTAGAACGGCACTAGATGGGTATAGTGCCTAGAATCTTAAACTTAAGGGCTCCCCTGATGGATACGATCAGGGGTCTACAACGGTTAGTATAAGATGACACCCAACGGCTACAATGAGGGTTTATGGCTTAGGATTGAGCCATTCCAAGGCGTTTGGCTTTAGGGGTTTGGGCTGCGGGTTTAGATCCTAGCCTCCCTCAGGCCCGGACATACGTGTGCCCCCCCTGCCCTCGAGGAACAGTCATGCACACAAGGCCCTGTCAAGGTTGGACTTGAAAGCTTGGCACACCCCTGATTTAAAGACACCCTTGCATCAAAAAGCCCGAAAGATCATGATCCCCGTCCTGCTGACTACTCCGGGGTCTACATATATTGCTTATGCTGCTATCTTAGCCCAAACCCCCCTAAAACCGGAAAGCCTGGCGGCCGATAAACCCCTGCAGTAAACAGCAGGTTTAGGGTTTAGGGCTTAGGGATTTAAGGGTTTAGGAGGTTAGGGCTTAGGGTTTTAGGGATTTAAGGGTTTAGGAGCTTAGGGCTTAGGGTTTAGAGTTTAGGGCTTACGGCTTAGGTGTAAGCTTGTCCGGTGCACTGGCAGTTGACGATGTGCTGCACGATGAACTGCACGGGCTCGCCCCAGAAGCCGTTCCTGCATTTTGTCGTCTTTGATCCGGGAGGTCTTGGCAAGATGGAGGTTCCAATAATCAGTCACAATGTCTCTCATAGTACCTACATAGTTCATTATTCTATACAAAATCCGGAAGCCCTCTGTTTAACTCACAAAACCTACAATAGCACTTGCGCTCTGGTCCAAGTACGCTAAACGATCCGGACAAGGGGCATACCTTCCGAGGTTGGCCGAGATCCAGGCATCGGGACTTGATAGTGGAGTCGGGGCTGCTGTTTCGAATTTGTCCCATTATATCTCCCTAACTAAACTAAACCCTAAAACCGAACCGTAAACCCTAAATCCTAAACCCTAAAACCCGGAACCTTATTGCGGGCGCACGAGGCTCTCACAAGGCTTCGGTTCGGGCGGGCTGCCTCAACGACAACCATACCGAGCCCCAGGCTTCCCCGTAAGGCTTCAGAAAGCTGGGCTCTTGCTGGTTTAGGGTTCAGGGTTTAGTGAGGGGAGGGGAGGGAATTAATGTTTAGGGCTTAGGGTTTAGGGAAGGCATTAGGGTTTAAAGTTTAGGGTTTAGGGAGGGAGTTAAGGTTTGTTGTTTCTGACTAAGTTTTTCAAGGCCAAAGACCTTCGGCCTGAGGTTGACCATTTTCAATCCGCACCCTTGGAGGCTATACTATATTATGTCATAGTACTGTTAATATGTTATTTAGTACTATAGTATGTTATGTTATGTGTATATATATATACTGACTATGTCTATATATATATACACACACATACTATGTTGTAATACGCTGAGTTGTGTTGTTTTGCTTTATAACTTAAACCCAACAGCCCAAACCCCCCTAGCTCAGCCAGGAGTCTTGTTCATGTAGGTCAGAGGCGGCTCGCCAAAGGTGCCGTCCTTCGAAACAAAGCATACGCATAAGGTTTCTGTTTTGGGCTCTTTAGGGTTTAGGGTTTGGGGTTTAGTAGGGTTTCGGCGGAAGTTGGAAAGACACCCCTCTTTCATGTCTGTCATATGGTGCTTCCACTTTCGTGGGGGCGTTCTAATGGCCATTGCTATGCTGCTGCTTTTTGTGTGCTGGTATCTATCGTCAGTGTGGCTCTTCTTGGTTCACTACACCCTCGACCCGACCCAAGCCCCTTATCATACAATCATGCAGAACCCTACAACAATGCCGACAAGGCTGACTACTCAAAACACTCAATGAACAATGTAACTTATGACTCATGACATCCTTACCAGGCCGATGATAAACAACACGCTGAAATCTCGAGGTTTTGGTGTCTCGGGTATCAGCACTAATGCTAATACTAGTACTAGTGCTAACATTATTACCGACAGCAATGCCGGGACATAAACGAAAAGACGTACTGATACTAACTAGTAATGAAGGTGATATTAAATAGGAAGAAGCAGAGTTCTGCTACTAAAACCATAAACAGGTCCTGCCACATCAAACCGAGGATGGCAATCATGGCCAACCTTCCTTCACAAGGCATTGCGGTGCTTGTAGATTTAGGGCCTTCAGAGGCTCTTGGATTAAAGGGTCTAGGGTTTAGTCTTTTTGGCTTTTGAGCTCTTGGGCTTTTGGGCTTGAGCTTTGGGCTTTTGGGCTTTGGGCCCTTGAGCTTTTGGGCTTTGGGCTTTGGGCTTTTCACTGGCGAGACAGGTGCTCACTTGGCAAACAAATTTGACTTGTCATTCAAACGAGGCAAAGTCCCCGTCAACAGTCGCAATAACCTAAACCCTAAACAGTCAAATCCACATACAACAACACCGTAAAACAAGTGAACCAACGAAACCCCTAGGCTTTCCTAGCCTTTCCTTGCCTTTCCAGGCGTCCAACATAGAACTTCTTCGGCCTACCAACCCTCGCATGTTGCGGCTTTACCTTATGATTTCAGATGTCATGTCAGCTTGTACGATCTTGTGGGTTCTGCTGTCTCTGGCTTGTTACCTCTAACAGTCTTCAGAGTCCGCGGCTGCTGCTGTGCCGGTTTCACATAGCCCAGCCCACCGGAAGAGACTTCCGGCACAAACAAGTAGACCTTATGGTTACCGCCACACGGCTTCATCCTGTGAACATTAAGCCCCTAAACCCCGAAACCCTGTAGCTCAAAACCCTGAATCCTGCAGCCCAAACCCTCTAACCCCCCCAATGCCCAATCCTAAGGCAAGAAACCCTAAGCTTCTCGCCCCATCTGCAACCAAGCTGCCGTTATTGCGCTCGGAAGTCTGCTTTCGCTCGAGCTCCTGGCACCAGGAGTCGCAGTGCTAAGGCATTATAAGGCTCTACACGATCTATAGAGTCTATATGCATCATATAGGGTTGGTATGCACTGCATCTGAAGCTCAAGTGGCGGCTTCAGGCTTGATTAGGCTTCAACTAAGATTCATATACGCCGTGTAAGCGGCAAGTTCCTGAGGTGTAGAACTGCAGGTTTAAAGTTTCCGCTGCGCAACGTACACTAACCACCAAGCCAGAAACGAGAAACCCAAACCTTCGCACACAAACCAGAAAACTCCAAAGTCTACAACAATCGGATTTCTTCCCACAAACTTCTAGGGACAATAACTTAATAACAGCATTCGTCAGACTAGTCACAGCAAATGCCAGCGTATAAACACACACACACACATCTTAATTCCAACCCTGCACCCTGAACCCTAAACCCTAAACCTCAAGCCCTACTCATACCCTAGACCTAATTCCAACCTTAAACCTAAACCCAAATTTCCGCGTCTCAGGCTTGCGCAGGCCGAAATCAAATCGTGCTCTTGAGCTCCAAAGGCCAACATTGCCCGAATCACTGTCGGCTTCCTAAACTTAGGGCCACCTTGTTGGATATCCGTTAAAACAGATCCGACTGCCAAGGGTCTATGCTAGGATGCCTCACTGCCTGACACTCCCGAATCCCTAGATCCTGACCCCAAACTCCAATAAGCAAAGCTGGCCTAAACCTTACTCTAATCTAAGGGTTTTGGGGCTTTTATACTACAGTTAGAACAAGGAATTCTTATGGCCCTTTTCTTCCACTCTCAACCCTGAAACCCCAAATACCCCAAAACCGCGCAGCAAAGGCTGGCCTCCTCATCGATTCCGTCAAGGAGCTCAGTGCCAAGGCCGAAGTCATAGAGACCTACGGCTAATATCCACATCAAACCTATCTATCTATCTACCTCTATCTATCTCTATCGACCGCTATCTATCTACCTCTATCTACATCTACATCTATATCTGTATCTATATCTATATCTATATCTATCGGTCTATCTATGTACCTGTCTATCTGTCTTTCTATCTATCCATCTATGTCATACATACGGACATAAGTACATACATACATACATACATACATACATACAGACAGACAGACAGACAGACAGACAGATTGTGACGGCAATTAGCAGGCATGGCACATACTACACACTATATGCTACAAGCTATGCAATACAATGTAAAGCACAAATCAGTATCAGTACTGGGAAAACGAATAACATGAGATAGCTCGAAATAGACCTTTAATGACAACTAAAACAACAACACCGGCTGCAACACGGAAAAATGATTATCATAATAACAAAAACTAGAACAGTGCGAAAACACATACATTAACAGTCATATGATCACAATAATAGGAATAGCCACAAGAAAAAAAACACAGTCACTGCCATAATAGCCACAGTACATGTAGATTTCAAGGCAGTCGCTGCTGGCTGGTTTATGCTCAAGAAAAATCAAGGCTGATTTCGTGAGTGGCACTACGTTTGAACTTCCTCCCACTGTCACTACGGGCGAGTCATACACAACGGCCTTCCTTCAGGTCAGGTTGCGAATTATAACCACAGCACCTTCCCTAAAGGACTCATTCTTTGGGACAGCCTCTTCGTTCTCGTAAGTAGGTCTGACATTGGGTCTTGGCCGTACCTAGGCCCTCCAAGATCCTTTAATTATAAGGAAGATACCTTAAATTATATTAAGATCCCAAATATGAACTAAGGCATATTCCTTAATTCGTATGGCATCCTTATAAAAACCCCATATAAACCCTTGTAGATCCCTTGAAGGTATGTTCCTTAATCACGGGATCTTGGAAGGCCTGGATAGTGCCGGGAGTGTGGTAGTGCCTGCCCTCAACCCTAAACCCTGTAACCCTATAACCCTATGACCCTAAACCCTAAACCCCTAATCCTTATAACCCTAAACCCTAAATTACTAAACCCTAAACCTTATATAGACTTATAAACCCTAAACCCTAAACCTTATATAGACTTAGAAACCCTAAACCCTGGGGCTGTGTTCATTCACGGACTATCTCCTGGCCAGGGCCTCGGACTGAGGAGTTGATAGTTTTGGGGGCTTATAGGGCTTGGGGTTAGGGTTTAGGGCTTAGGGCTTGGGGCTTAGGCTTGGGGCTAAGGGTTTAGGGTTTAGGACTTAGGGTCTAGGGTTTAGGGCCTGAAGTGCCTAGGGTTTTAGGGCTCAGGGTTTAGGGCCGTTTAGGGGTCACCTTGCTGCATGCTTGGGGAGGTTCTTAACTGCACTTGTCTGCTTAGCTCCCCGGAGGGCAATTCAATTCCTTCAAGTAGGACGGTTTAGGTTTTGAAATGGAAGGGAACCGCATTGCTGTTGAACAAAGTGTGTGAAAGTTTATGCAGTCCCCTTCCAACCAATGAGCCGACTGACCCCTGAAGACGTGAGTAACCAAGCAGCTCCGAAACCGCTAAACTTGTTGCACATCCAAGGCCTCAAACGCCAAAACCCTGAACAGAAAACTTGAAGCATCTTAAGAACCCGAGACTTTACCCCCCCCGAGACACCAACATCCCGAATCCTCAAGCCCTGGAGCTCTCAACCTGTCGTGTTTCAGGCAGGAGGCCCATGCCACCCTCGCGCGGCTTCACGAGCACTTCATGGGCACCAACCCTCAGAATGCTGGAGTGTGGGGCAGCATGGTGAGGATTCCCAGGGATCCACTAACGGGAAGCTAGGACAGCCAGCGGCTCGGAGAGTATTCATTCATAAAGATACCAGGCGGTGGTGGCATGGCAGATGACATGACCAACACTGCACACATGTCCGGCCAGAACCATGACCATACCGATCATCGTAATGATGCTTTGGGGCTAAGCCTCGCAATGCAACCGTGATGGACAACGGACCAGAATGATGACGCTATCACGGGCAACAGCAAAAATCAATTGTCCTCACTTCCTCACACCACTGCTGATCTGTAACGGCAGCGACAGTAGCTGAATGCAAAGTAGTTGACAAGGAAAGGCAATGGGATGCTTTGATGGTCAGCGTGATAGACACGAGAATGATACGACAGATGCAAGCAGTGATCTGTGCTAGTGCTGTTCGTCATGATGATCGTGCCCGTGTTTGCCAGCTTTATACAGAATAACCAGTGGTATTGCCAAAACCTTGAACGGGGCAGCATTTGCCGAGGCTGGTACTTCGGGGGGCACTACCGGTTTTAACACATTTATAGGTAGGCTTTACGGTTGGGGCGTCTTCGCATCTTACCATCATACAAACAGACGGCACGGAGGATCTGAAAGCTGATGACGACATGCAAATATGTACTACACGCAAGATACTGGCACGTTCATCGCCTGCCGCAACGCGGCCATGCCGTAGACCATTAGACCGTCAGATTCTATCTCTGAGGGACCTGCACGGGGGCCCAAAAGCCAAACTCAAACTGAAACCAACGACACAATCAAGAGCCTGAAGCCAATCTGAAACTGCAAACGTCTCCAAATCTTTCGCTGGCTTTCGCATACCCTAGCGCTCGAGTTACCTATAAATAGCAGGTTACTAGCCATATGTTATGTAGCCCTGTATTCCAGAGTTCGACTAGTTACGTAACCGGATCCCTAGGGCCTTAGGGATTAACGGAGGCCCGGCCACAGCGCGAAGAGCTGCACCCAGCCCTCAACGGGGATGCTCTCCAGCGCACCAAGGCCGTGCTTGAATTCCTTTTGGGGGGGGGTTTCGGAGAAGTTCTCTGGGGCTTTGGGTGTAGTGGCGGAGGGCCTAAGGCTTAGGGCGTTTAGGGTTGGGTTTAAGGTTTGGGTTTTAGCGCTTCAGCATCGCAGGTCTGCGGTAAACAAAACTGGGAGGGTTTCAGGGTCTCAGGGTCTCAGAGTTTTGGAAAACTTTAAGTACATAGGGCATTCCGGGTTTCCGGGTGTCTTTGCTCGCGAGACGACGTGGTAGGGAACTGTATAGGCTTACAGGGACAACGACCGACATAGTGAGAACTGAGGACTAGACATGCCCTCAACCCCAAACCCTTAAGCATACCAGCCTGGCTGATACTTGATTCATGTCTCACTCACACACACACACACATTGCATGCACAGACAGAGACGCCGATCACACTGTTGTGTGTGTCTCTCTCTCTCTCTCTCTATCTCTCTCTGTAGCTGTAGCTCTCTCATGCTCCCCGTGCAAAGTTGCATGCCCTTGCGTGTGCACATACACACATGCGACTTGCTGAAGAAAGGGGGCGTCCAAGCTTTCGATCCCCCAGCCGACGAAGCACTCCCCTTACTCACCACATGGCACTACCGCTCCTGTCCCTGAAACCCACAGCTCACAACAGCTCAAACTTGGGTATGCCCCCATGCAGGAACAGTCACTATTGGGGCTACTCTTAAGGGCCCTATATCTGTGTATTTCAAGATATTATTCAACTCTTGCAAAGTGGGGCAGTATCCAAGCTCAAATTGTTAAGGAGCCTGCCATTGTCAGACAAGCTCTAGCGATGTGGAGTTCGTGAGCGGCAATGCAGGTAGAACAGAACGGTTTACGGTTTGGGGCTTAGAAGGATTCAACCATGCAGTAGGACGAAACTTTCAAACCGGAAGGGCCGGCAAAGACGAAGGCGATAGCTCTACTACTGCGCAATCCCGTGCATATGTTGTAGAAAAGCAATAAGCATCTGTAACAATACACTGTAATGGGCCAGAGAATACTGCAATCGAAATCAGCGACAAGAAGACCATTAAATTGTATGCTAATACATACAATAGCAGACCATACAAGACTGATGTATTTACATGTATGTGTATATATGTATATAGATGTGCGTATATATACATGTATGTATATATATATACATACACATATATATATGCGTGTATATGTATGTATAAATGTAGATATACATACATGTAGTTAGGTTTATGAATAATATATATATATATGTATGTATGTATGTATATGCACAAACTATATCCACAGCCAAATGTTTGCCAGAGCCAGCCTCGCAGCCAGGAAAGCGGAAGATCTCCGGCATGATGTAACCCACGGTGGCGATCATTGCCACCCTGATTGATTTAGGATACTGTTGATGCCATAAATCCTGCACTACCTGAAGGACCCTAAACAATGGGAATTATGGTATATTCCTTATCCTGGGTCATGCAGAATTATTTAATCTATCATCAACCGTAGGGTTTAGGGTTTCGGGAGTTTTGCCTGATTCATGTAAGGTTTAGAGGGTTTCGGGAGTTTAGGAATTTAGGTTTTATAGGGTTTACGGTTTAGGGAGTTTCGGACGTTTAGGAGATAAAGCGCCTAGGGTGTAATGTAAAACCTGACAGGAGAACAACAAGACAGGCCCGGCCCGAACAATCCGACCATGGATTTCTGTGTCACAGAGCCACCCAAATCTCACTTGTTGGATTGCGCAGTGGAACAGGCAGTGGCGAGATCAGTGTTTGCAGCTCATCAGTATTTTCATCGCAGACTAATGAACACCTGTCGTTCGTAAAGCTGCATGTGGTTTAGGTCTTGCAACAGATCGGCCGCACGAAATGTCACACAGCGAGAAGACGCTGAATATCGGCCTGCTAATTAAAACATACCGTCGTCTACCGTAGGGAAAACTGCTTGGTGCTCGGCAAGCACGAAAAGGTCTGTTCCAAGGAGAACAACATCCGTTCTACGCAAAGGTGTGAAACCCCAAACATGCTAGCACCTTGCCAGAAAAAAATCGCATCGGGCTCCTATTAGCAGCAAGTGTACTGGTAGCACAATGGCGCTGCAAGTCGGACTATCTGGCCGTTCAGGCGTTCGGAGCTAAGCGACTACTGGGTCGCTCGACGTGGCGCCAAGGGAGGATAGAAGGTCGTCCAAAACCGGAGCCGTGGGTAGTGGTGATGAACTGCGTGGGAGTAATGGGACGAGCGACCGTCGGCATGGTAGTAGTGGCACAGAAGAATCATCCTGCTGACAAACATAAGATGCCATCCTCAAACCTTTCCAAAACCACAACCTCCTCACCTCTCAATGTGTGTAAGCCCAGAACTGAACTCAATCCGCAAAATCTTATCAGGGCCTGCCGTGCTTGATCTCAACAGCGGTGTACCGATCCATCTTGGCATCCTGCAGAAGCCCGGCTTGGGTTCCTTTCATGGTATAGAGCTTGGCTATTAGGATTCACGGACCGTTTTCTTGGTGTCTATAGTTGGGCTCCCTTCTTGCTGAAACTCCTGTTGCCGCTGTTCAAGTATAGAAACAAGCTGAGGCGTTGGAGTTCGGAGCTTCTAAATTCGAAATGCTGAGCAACGGGGCTTCTTCAAGGAACCCGCAGGTAATTTAGGCATAATGGGAGACTTGCATAACGAGACGACGCCGTGCAATCTCTCCTCGAAAGCGCAAGGACTGTAGGTGATTTTCCGTTCCCGGCCCTTGTTGTGGAGGTTTGGATTTCGTGTTCCCGAATTTTTGTCGGACTCGTTCGGTTCCCAATTAAAGGGTTGAGACTAGTTCAGGCTCTTTGACAAACGGCACAAACCACCTGAAACACAGCACCTCAAGGCAAACCCTGAGGTCCGTGTTGCCCAGGTTCAGAGGGTCGAACTTGTCGGTCAGGGGCAGGCAAACGCCAACCACCCGGCGCGCGGTGGCCTGACCTGCCATGCAGTAAATCTGCTGTCGCTTTTCTGCAACAGCAATGCCACGACACCAGGGAGAGGAACTGCGAATCATCATTCGAGCCGAAGCAGCCTGCCTTCTTCTCATCGCCATCGCCACCGTCACCAGCATGATCATCGTCATCATCACAAGCATCATCATCTTCTTCTTCGTTGTCATAATCCTCGCCATCATCATCATCATCAGAATCATCATCATCATCATCGTCATCGCCATCTTAATCAAGATCATCGTCGTCATCTTTGTCGTCACTGCTGCCATCATCATCGATATCATCATCTTCTTCTTCGTTGTCATAATCCTCGTCATCATCATCATCATCATCGTCATCATCATCACCACAACAAAATCACCACAATCATCACCATCATCATCATCATGCCAGTCCTATTCTTCTTCGCCGTCATCATCCCTGCGGCATCGCCGAGCACATGAAAGCTGGCATCATGATTAAAGTCCTCTGGCAATAACTTTTCCGCCCTCAGGCTCATGAAATGCACAAGACACAACCTCCACACCTGGAAACCTCGCCCGGCAAAAAAGAGCACTTGCTGCCTCTGCGCTGTCGGAGAGAGGCACCGACAGCGCCTGCTGCAAGGGCAGCCACGGCGCCTGCACGGAAGGGCAGTGGGGTGTGCCGTAGTTTCCGGAAATGGAACGAGAAAACGGTTGCGGGTTTAGGGTTTAAAGGCAGTCGACTTGATCTCTGAGAGAGGTGGGGACGGAGGTAGGAATGGCCACTCATGTGCACTATCCCTTCTGTGACAGCTTCTTACAAGAGTACATCTTTCCCCCGAATACGGAACCTCAGAAGCTTACAAAGATACCAAGATCCCAGTCCCCAAAGCTCACCGCGACAAACCCCAATGCCAACCTACTTCCGTAAAGCCGGCCGGATCCCATTGATAGCATGCAGGAGTCGTACTTCGCTGCATTCCTGATTAACAAGCCACGTCCCTGAATAAGGGTTATATTAGTGATCCTATTTTGTGGTTCTTACAGAAGACATGTTTAGCAATCAGGGATACAGCAGAAATCTCTAGAAACACTTCGGCAGAATCAGCATATCGGCCTCTACACTGCGAAAATCACCCACGGTGAAACTCAGACTGGCCATGACTGGCCAAAGGACACAGCCTTTTGAAACAAAAGAAACCCTAAACACCAACCCGCATAAGCACCTCGCATGCTTGCGACATCAAATGTTCCCGTGTGTGACTGGAGCCGAAACCCTGAAACCCGTAGCCCCAAGCCCCAAAGTCCTTGGAAGTCCTCGACTTGACCCTCAGCTCCAAAGAAACCCACCTGAACCTCCCCTAAACGCTAAACCCTAAAGCCCTGAACCCTAGAAAATATAGGCCCTCGGGGTGATCACCTGCTGCACCCACGCTGGGCCCTGCTGGGGCCTCGAAAGCAAGAGCGCTGGAATATCAGACAGTAAGGCCCAGAAATATACCAATGAAAAACATCAACAAAAAGGTGATGTATGCTGGCAGCTAGCAGCAAGAATAACAACAGTGATAATGACGATTGCGACATAACAAACAACTGTGCCATAATTGTTGTCACCATAACTCTGATTTCAACCGAGAAGAAATAACCATAATAACACCACTAAGAATACCACGAAACATTGGGCTGCTGTAACTAATCATGGTAACGTAGCAGTGACAAATCCATCACGATGCTAATCTTAATTTAACCATATCATGCCGAAGCTGCTTGATTCAGGATTCTCCAGAAATGCGATAGCCCTAATCCGATTATCATTATCGCAATGATTGGACATGTCAATTACGTCATGATTTCTTCATGATTTCTTCGTTAGGATTGCCGTATTGTCCTGAACACCACGAATACCACTGCTGGTTCTGATGCTCTCAACATGATGAAAAGAAGGTCGACTTTGCACCCCCCAAACTCTGCAGCCCTCAACCCCAAACGTGCATCCAAAACCCAAACCCGAGCTCAACACCAGGAAGGTAGCCCTGCAAAGTGCTGAAACCCATCACGCCTCGTTGGGATATATAGCATGGAGGTTTTTATGATACAGTTTTGAGTGTAAGGACTGACGGATTTAGGTCTGAGGGTTCCGGCCTCTACGGGTTTTCGTGTTAAGGCTTGGTGCAAAGACTACTACTTAGGTACTACAACCAATTCTTGCAAGCTGTCATGAAAGCATAGTTGCCTGTTCTGAATTCAATCCGGTTTGGCCTAGCAAGGATTCCGAAGTATCCTGCGAGTATGCAGCTGTCTGCCAGAGGGAAAGTTTGTAAGCTAAATGCAATGAGAGATCGATGCAGAAGCCCAGTCATAAATCATGGTCCTACACCTTACTGTAAGACACAACTCTAAACCGGAAAGCCGCATAGCTTTTAACAAGAAGCTGTAAGCCAAACTAAATCTCGAGTGCCATGACCAACCTTCCTGCAATTCTAGAAACCCTAAACCCTAAAACCCAACCCGTAAACCCTAGACCCCAACCGAGCTGCCGATGTTGTCGCTGCCGGACTGGCACGGAGAGCTGGTGCGGAAGTGGTCTCCTCTCGCGCTGGGACAATGAGGAGAAGCACCAGTCCAGAAGGCTACCCCAAGGGCTCCGCTTACACTATGTAATGGGTTGCATAATATAGGGTTAGTAACCTACTACAGTATTTAGGTACATGGAGCCCTAAGCTGTCAGACTACCAGAACCGTTGCCAGGTTTGAGAACATCGCGGAACCGTAGTGTAAGACCTTCAAGCTCTGCGTAGACAGGCTGTCTTGGCGCTGGTCAAGGCAGCACCTACGCCGAATCTACGCACGATGCCGGCAGGCACACGCTCCCGAAGTCATGACATCGAATGCTTCGTTTTGAGGTCCTGTCAGAAGGTGATGGCGAGCACTGAATTCGCCGCTAGTATTGGCAGTCACGACTTCGCGGGGCTGAAGGGACAGAGTGATGTCACCCAGACTTTAGGCATGACACATATGACATTAGGCTTGGGGGTGGTTACTCCGACTGTTACGACGGTGCACCAAAATTGACCAACTTGATAGCGGATGTCGCTCTGAATACCGCAATCGTCTTAGTCAAGCAAAACCTGATTTCCCTCAACCTGCATGTTCTAAGCCCAGCACGCATCTCGAAGTCAAAGCAATAAGCCTTCACAGCTTGAACCCATGTATGGGCTCTGAACCCTGAACCCCAAACAACGAAACTCCGTCCCCTTACACACCGGAAACCCCTCCACCCGAAACTCTAAAGCTCGTTTAGTTTAAGAGCATCAGTCCTGTGCTTTTGGTGCCACGAAAGCGAGGCAGCTGCCGGCAGACAGGGCGAAGGCAGTGGCGGAGGCCTAGCTCGTTACATGAGTTTCGCTGAATTCCGTTTAGTGTCCTGGGTTTAGGGGTGCGAGGTTGTACAAAAGGGTACCGCTAATGGGTTGTACAAGGGTCTAGGGGTTGAGGGTGCAGGGTTCTAGGGTTGAAGGTTTAGCATTTCTGTTTTAGTGCTTTGAGTTTTAGGGTTGGGGAAGAAAGGGTGCTTGTAAAAAGAAGGTATGCTGCTGTACAGGGGGCTGCCGCTGACGACCAAATTGCGAGGGTACTAGGTGATGCTTCGAAAGTATCGTCAATGGCAACCAGAAGAGGGAGAGCCAGGAGCATAATAATCTGTTTGTATACTTGGCAGCCAAACAGCATCCTGTGAAATAATCATGCCTTGCAAGGTCCCGGGTTACCCTTCAAAGCTGGGTAATATCATCCGCCTGGATACTTAGACTCGGGCTTTGTGAACTGCTCTAAAATTTT
This sequence comes from Symbiodinium necroappetens, assembly GCA_905231915.1. Lineage (NCBI taxonomy): Eukaryota > Dinophyceae > Suessiales > Symbiodiniaceae > Symbiodinium > Symbiodinium necroappetens. The sequence goes on along the minus strand of CAJNJA010003615.1, from coordinate 2,524 downwards.
AAAATCTGTAGTACAACAAAACTGGGACTGTATCGGGACACAGTTACACGTTCGCCCCAAACCCTAACCCCTAAACCCTGCTATTCAGACTCCTGCAGTAGCTGTTTCGAGGGTGGGGGGTCTAAGAGGCAGAGTGAAGCTCATGCCGACGGACGTCCTGGGGATGCCCCTACTTAAGCCCACCTGAAAAGGGCTGGGGGTTTAGGGTTTGGAGCTTTGGGAGAAGCTCTTACGTACATGGTACAAGTAGCAAACAAGTCCAAAAAAAAACAGATACATACGCATCAAAGTCCAAGCATACCTGAGAGTTCCGACAACCGTGTCGAACACCGTGAACTGTGCGAAATCTAGGTATGGAGGTTTGCCAGAGGCCTGCACAACATCGCAATTCCATCCCCTCAGCGCTAAACCCACCACGCGTGTATGACAAATCGCTTCGAAGAACCCCCTAGAACAACCTGCAGCTGAGCTCCGTGCAACACGACCAGCCATGGCTATTTTTTGATCTGTGCGGTTGACCGACCTCAGTTCAGTTCACGGCTTTCCTTTCGTAGGTGACCCAGCCCGGCTACAGAAGCCATCGAACTACGGTTGATGATACAAATCCTGCATTACCCATAAAACGGAATATACCATACTTCCCATAGTTTAGGGTCCTTAAGGCCATGCAGGATTTATATCATCAACGGTATCAGGAAACTCAACTAAGGGATGGCTATAGAGTGATATCCTAGACCCTACATTGTTTATATACAAGGGGATGCTGCAGGAACCAGCGCCTGCTGCCACATGCTACTACAACTCCTGGAGGAATCCCATGTTCAAAAGTTTCGTGGTGTCTCTCTCTGGCAGTAGAACCCGGAACTTCAGATCGCTGGGAGCCCCGGGTGTTGGGTAACATCGGCTGAAAGTATCGAAACACAACCTCTCAGCACAATGACCCTGACTACAGCCAGCCGCTTTATAAGAGTTTGGGAGCGCCGAGACCGAGCAGTCGACAAGAACTGCCGTCAGGACGAGAGGCAGAAATTGGAAGCTGCGTGGGGCCCGCAAGGTAGTGCGCCGGGCTTGAGCCAGCAGGTACGCCACAACGATGATTAGCATGTGTGGGCTTTGCCCTAAACCCTTTCTCTTGTGTGCAGCTGTGAAATGCTTTGAAAATCAGAGTCTGGAAACGGCATCCTGATATTTTCCCTGCCGCCTACATTCCCGGAATAAAAAACCTACAACATCCCCCGAAAAAATACCTTCACAACAAGGAAACTTTGCTCAAAGACCCCCAAAACTAAACAAAGTCCTGACAGGTAAACTAAACCCCTAAAACCTACACCCTCAAGCAATGCCCCAGGAAAAGCTGGTCCGAGAGCTCGTCTTTGCTTTGGGATCAAGGCTCTTTAAGAGCTTTCGGATTCTCTAAAAGCTTCGGGTTCAAGCTTCATGAAGTATGCTTGAATGTCAAACGACTGTAGGGCTTCATGTCGAAGGTTCAGGACGCATTCGCGGCTTCAGGCTTGTAGGGGCTCTCCCGGAGACCATCGATGTAGCTATGAAGCAACACAGCTGAAAACTTAGGATCAACACACCTGCAACATGCTCGACCAGTATGCAAATTCTTGAGCCTGCATAGAGCCTAGCTGATCTCGTTGACCAGACCCTTAGAATTCTGCTTCCGTCGTCACTTGACATCTGGAGCCAATCATGTAAACAAACCGAGCGCTAGACCTAAACAAACCCTATGGCTCCGCAAGGCCCGCAGCCTGTTGATCCGCATACAGACAAGCATGAGGGCAACTTTCCCGGGGCCTGCTGTGGCATCATCCCAGCCACCCGGGGCACAGCAGATGGGGCGAGACGCTTTCTGCCCAGAGCACGGTTATAGGGACCACTAAAGCAATAAAATACTGCTTTGGGTGTATATCCCCACTCAAGCAAAAAAATACTGCTTTGGGGGGGGTATATTCTAAGATATTTGCATTCTGCAAAACACGAAAGACAAAACCCTGGTACAACACGCACACAACGCACAAGCGTGCAGGTATGAGACCTTGTAGTTGAGGATCGTACGGCAGGAAGGCTGTAGCAATGTCTGCAGCTCCAGAGATGCGGGGTTTCAAGCCAGGTGCATTGAACTCACCACGGCGAGAACTACTCCTACTGCTACTGCTACTGCTACTGCTACTGCTACTGCTACTGCTACTGCTACTGCTACTGCTACTGCTACTGCTACTGCTACTACTACTACTACTACTACTACTACTAGTATGATTATTAGTATTACTACAAGTACTCTTTCCAGTACTGGTACACGTATAAGTACCTCGAGTACTAGTACAAACACTAGTACTAATACCACGAAAAAATACAAAATGATACTAATGTGAATATACTACTACTGTGCTGCTACTACTACTACTACTACTACTACTACTGCTACTGCTACTGCTACTGCTACTGCTACTGCTACTGCTACTACTACTCCTCCTCCTCCTCCTCCTACTGCTGCTACTACTGCTACTACTACTAC
>CAJNJA010003604.1:0-17381 GCA_905231915.1 Symbiodinium necroappetens | reverse complement strand
GGGGGGGGGGTTTGGGGAGTTTGGGGAAGGGTGCATATTTCTGGTTTAGGATGTGCAACTCAAGATTTCTGTTTCGTGTCAGGTTGAAGGCTTCATGGTGCTTAGAGTGTCGGTTTAGCATGGAGGGGTCGGCTGTGTAAATTTGCTGTCTGAACTCCTGCTTGGACTGGTTGGATCAAGAATATAAGGTGTTTACTTCAGTCAGGCTGAAAGGTGTGCTTGAATTTAGGGTTTCTAGGGTTGGGGACTGAGGCCTGAGAGGTCTTTTGAGCGAGCCTCCGTGCCATACACTGGACTTAGACTACATTACCCTAAACACTAAACCTACGACATGCACAGGGGTCTGGAGCTTGTATGCGTCGAAAGTTGTTGCTTTTCGAGCCGAAACTCAGGCTGAAAAAACATGCTGAGAGGAACCCTAGAAGCATCTTCAGGGTCGAGGGTATAGGGAACCCTCACAGGACCTTAACGCAACCCGTACACATGGAGATCCCTAATTCATGGATCGGTCCTCGTTGCTGTGGGTGCCGTTAAGCCCATTCCTTGCAGCTGCGAGGAAGCCATTCATGGGTGGAGGAGGGAGGCGGGGGTTCTGCACGGCTGCTGCAAAGGTGTTCGATATTCCAAGGCTGTATAGTAGTGGCTTATAACAGCGGCTCTTGGGGGTGTTATGAGGGCTCCAGGGTTCCATCGGGGTCTAGGACCACAGGCTATGCACACGCGCACACACACACACAAACAAAGCGCAATCTGAAGCCCCAAAAAACAAACCCTCAAGACTTGAATCCTGCGACCTCAAATCAGCCCTGCTCATCCTCGTGCTTACGGTTTAATTTGCGGCCAGAATGATCAGCAATATACATACCCCCTTATTGTCGCCCCGATGTGACTATGCACGAGAACCCTTGCAGACCCTTAGTACCCTTTCGAGGGAACCTTTAGCAGAAAGAACCCTGTTCTTATTTTGCGGGCTCCTATATGAGGGTTTCTGGGCGCAGAGCCTAACCTCACCCTAAACCCTAAACCCTATTTGAGGCTCCGACCGACGAGCGTCCCGTCAGAACGGTGAGGGTAAAGCCTCCCGGTATACAAGGCCTGTAGTGACCCAGCTCCGCCTTTGACCTCTTGCCGTTAGGCAATAAAGAAGGACCCCACACCCATTAAAACCGATGTTGTTTTTTTGAGTCTGTGCTGGGAGGGTCTGGGGGGTACCCCCAGGGGGGTCTGGGGCCCCAGCCTGGCAGATTCCAGGGGCCGTCTGGGCCGGTCCGCGTTTCGGGGCCTTCTGGGCCGGTGTGAGGGGGCGACCCCGCCAATTCAAGCGATTTCGCCCGCAGGCTTTGCTGTGCTTTCGAGCAACCCTGACAGGGTGCGAGGGGCGAAGTGTTTGTTGGGAACCCTTGCTTCTCGTCGAGCGGCCGGCACAGGCCGCGAGGACCCACAACCCGACAGTGGTCCGTCTCAGCTCCGTTTTGCTGTGAAACGCACACTTTCTGCAGAGCTGCGAGGGGAAGCAGAGAGCAAGAAAGCCCCCCTTGAGGGGGGTTGGGGGGTGAACCCTAAACCCTAATTGAGAATAGTTTGGGGTGGTTGGGGCGGGACTACATGCTGACGCAAGCGCGCGATTAGTGGGTGCGCCCCTATTCCTAAAGTAAAAGGCACACCCACCGCGCGCACACTGTTTACGCACCCTAAACCCTAAACCCGAAACCTCAAACCCTAAACCCTAAATTCCTAAACCCTAAAACCCTAAACACCAAAACCCCAAAACTCAAGCTGGGCCACAGGAAGGCGAGGTCGTTCTCCAACTTTCCGGGGCTCACCATGAAGTTGAAGGTTGTCGAAGTGGGAGATACATCCACCTTCAAGACCTTCAGGAGTCCTGCAGAGGCTCCCTATCAACCCTAACCCTTAGCATCAAAATAGCCCAAAAGCCTTATATAATAGGGTCTTTGGACCTAGAAGCCTCAAAATATGAGTCCTTCGATGCTAAGGGTAAACCCTCAAACCCTCAACCCTAAACCCTACAGTTTGGGCCTTGGGGTCTCTAGGGGAGGCCTCAGAGGGGATAGTCTTCTACAGACCTCCGGTCTAAGGTTTAGGGCTTCGGGTTTCGATATTTTAGGGTTTAGGGGTTTAGGGTTTAGGGTTTCGGGTTTCGGGACAGTACTACCAAGTGTTCGGATCTCCATGTTTGATGCAGGTGTCTGGATCAACGGTTTCCCGACGCAGCTGTGTCCGATGAATCCTTCGTCGATCCACCGTTTAGCCTTGAATCTGCAAACCCCTGCTACTCCTAGAAGGTTCAGGAGCCATCGCAAATCGCGCGAAAAAAACTACACATCGGGCTTATAGTACATTATACAAGTTGGGTAAACCACTCTCACACGCACTGATGTGTATATAACCGTTACGTGGTAGTAGAGCACTGAACCATGGCACACATATACGGACCTTTTCTCTACTAGAGCACTGATGCGGCAGTCATACCCTTGGCCCACCACAACCGCGCCGTCGCGAAATCAGCATCTCGTCACTAATGGCTCCTACGATACAGGGTGCTCACATGAGACCTTCCACTCTGCAATCTCGAGGCCCCCTCATAAACCCTAAACCCTAAGCCCCCTCAACAGCCCTCCAGCCTCAATTTCAAACTCGACATAAACCCTGCCTGTTCCCAACCCCAGACCTGAGCCCTAAACCCCTAAACCCCTAAACCCCTAAACCCTAAATCCTAAACGCCACAACCAATCCCCAAACCCCAAAACCCGAAAGCTCCACTGAGGCTGGGGCCAAGCGTCAAGTATGTCCCGGACCAGCCCGTTAAGGTGCAGCCGTTAGACTCCATGGGCTTCCACATATTCCCTCCTTAGAGTTTGAGGCTTTGGGTTTAGGGCTTTAAGGTTTTAGGGCTCCTTTTTTAGGATTTAGGGTTTAGGGCTTGAGGTTTAAGGAGTTTAGGGCTTTAGGGCTTGAAGGGCTTTGGGGTGTAGGGTTTGGGGGCAAACAACAGCCAGTTTAATGGTGAGGGGGTTACGCTCAAGGGCTCCAGGGTTGCACCAGGATGCGGTGCTAGGAGGGCCATACGCCGTAACCTAACGCCTCATGCCTAATACCTAAACCCTACGCCCAAAGCCCGTACGACTCCACCCCTAAACCAAACCCTCAACCCTCAACCCTAAACCAAAACGTATGCATTTCAAGGTTTGGGGACAGGTCCTGCCCAAACCAAACCTCCCTCAACCCCGAGGCAACACTTCCTTAAAGCCCCAAGCCCTTATCCCTACACCTTGAAGTAATTGAAGGTCCTTAATGATTCGAACAGACATTCAAACGATTAATATATACGGGGCATATACACCTTGAAGTGATATAACGACCTCAGTGATTAGACTAGGGTTGCTGGAAATGTTAGAGTATGATTATAGAAGGACTACCCTCTAGACTCTAAACCCTCCAAAAGCCCTGCAACCTCCCAGGTTGAAGCCTCCAACAACAGCTCACGATGTTGTAATAGGTCTGGGTTAGGGCATTGGGCTTAGGGGTTTGGGGTTTGCAGGAGCTTAGGGGTTTGGGGCCTAGCGGCTTAGGGCTTTGGCGTTTAGGGTTTAGTATAGGGTACGATACTACACCATAAAGTGCCAGAGGATACCAGAAAATATTCTACTGTAGAAAACTATGCTATGCGATACTTGTATTGTACCGTATTGTACCGTAACATACTCTAGCACATCGTAATTACAACCCTAAACCCTAAAACCTTAAATCCTCAACCCTGAACCCCAAACCCTAAACCCCAAACCCCAAACCCAAAACCTGCAACCCCAAACCCTAAACCCCAAACCCTAAACCCCAAACCCTAAGCCCCAAACCCTAAACCCTAAACCCCAAACCCTAAACCCTAAATCCTAAATCAACCCAGAGTTCCAGACCCTGTAAACCCTGGCGAGCGCGGTGGGCCGAGGCACCGGAGGGGGATTCCAGCGGATCTTTCAAGGCCTCCAAAGGAAAAAAACAGGGTTTAGGGCTTTAGGGCTTTAGGGTTTTAGGGCTTTAGGGTTTAGGGCTTCAGGGTTTTAGGGTTTCAGGGTTTTGGGGTTTTAAGGTGTAGGGTTTAGGTACTATAGTATAACATGGGAAATTATAGTGTATTTTTATCTATTATAGTCTTGTTATAGTCTGCTAGTATACTATAGTATAATATCCGAAAATATAGTGTATTTTAATCTAGTATAGTTTGGTTAAAATTAGAGTCTGCTATAGTATACTATAGTATATTATAGTACATTGTAGCACATTATAGAATGTCATAGAATGCTATAGAATGCTCTGCTATCAGGTAGTATAGCATTGTATAGTATATTTTTGCATAGTAACGTGGTACAGTATGGGTAGTTCTCTAAATTAGGATCCCTTTTTAGGTCTCCGATACAAAAAGTACGGCACCTTTATAAAACGGACCCGAAAAGGGACCCTACTTTGGAGAACTACCCGTATGGTACAGTATGACTCGAGGGGAGGGCTTCGGCCTCGGAGCATCTACGCGGTTTCAAGGTTTAGGGATTAGGGTCTAGGACATAGGGCTTAAGGGTAGCGAGGTTTAGGGATTAGGATCGAGGACTTAGGGCTTTTGAAGCTGTAGGACTGTAGGGTGGTTTGGGGTTTGGGGCCTTTGGGTCCTGTACACTTGCGACTATCTGTGTTGAGTATCTAAAAACTCTCCTGATCAATCGGCAAATCCGATTCTGCGGGGATCCAAGGTAGACAGCAATTATCCCAGGCGGAATAGAAGCCTGAAGAATTGCTACGGACTCCTCACTGTATCTGGGGGCCTGGGGGCCCTTTTCCAGGATCCAGACTTTGGGGTTTAGGATTAAGGGACCAGTACTAGTCCCGAGGAGAACCTGTGCCGGTACGGGGCCCAGTCGTGGGTAGCACCCGTAGGGCTATCGACCCGAAACCCCTAAGCCCTCAAACCCTTTGACCCTAAACCCGCAAACTCTGAAACCTTCAGGCACGAAAGGTGGAGGCGAGTCTTCGAGCGAACCTCCTTCACAAAGTCCTTCGTGGCGTTGACCTAATGAAGGAAGCCTATCTAACGTTGCTTTTGGGATCCTTGCTCTGACAGGTGCTAGTCTAAAGGTTTAGGGTTGCGGGCTTGAGGTTTAGGGTTTAGGGTTTAAGGCTTCGGAGTATAAGGCGTTTAGGGTTTAGGGTAAAGGTTGGGAGTGTAACGGTTTAGGGGGTTGGGGATTTAATCTGCCCACGCAAAACCCAAGAAGATCTTCATGTAATATAGACGCCCTGAACCACAAGAATAGGGTTTCGGGCTGTATGACAGTACGAACAGGCCCTATCGTAGATCCCTGGCTACCAAACACTTCTCACCATTGAGGATCAGCCTAGGGATCCCAAAATACAGAAGCCCTCCAAGAGATTCATGGACTTAGGCGCAGGGTCCAAATCTTGCGCGTAGGGGCCTTCCAATGACTAGGTAAGCATGATCAGCGGCATTTTTCTCCTTCTGGCTTCCGCAGGTTGTTGTTGCTGGGTGCATTTTGCACCGCAGAGAAAACCATGTACCATCTGAGAAAACAAGCTGAGGCATCGCCCGAGCTCGTAGCTCGAGCAATGCACTCGAAGGGGCACGATCAAGCCAGGCAGGAGGGCAGGGAGGCAATGTAGATGCAAGCTCTTGCCTCGACGGGGAGCCGGTGGCTCGGGGCTGTTTGCCCTGCAAGTGGTCCTGTGCGACAGGGACGGATCTAGCAAGGGTAACCTCAGGCCTAGCTAGGGTCCTAAGGGGAGCGGCACTAGGGAACCTGGGTGGTCCTAGGGGCAGAGGAAGCAGGCGCAGCCGCTGCAACAGACAGCAAAGGCACGGGCCCTTGGCTGGGCAGAGAGGGCCCTGGCGAATAGGGGGCACCAGCAACACTGGAAGGCAAATCGGTGGCAAAAGCCTGCAGATGCTCCAAGAGAGGCACAACGCTTTGCAGAGGGCCAGACACGGTGACCTCGCAAGGGCCCACGCGAATGCTTTGATCAAGCTCGCCTTGCATACGAGTAGGCTTGGAGCCTGGCCAAACCGGAGGAGGGCGGTGGAGGAACCGAGGAAACGGGCAAAGTCCAAAGTCCAAGGCGGAAGGCCACGCACAGAGTACCTGCCGACCCCAAGACAACACCGACCAAAAGGCACAGGAGCAAAAGCGGGACGGAAGGAGGGGTGCAGTAGAAAGGGCAGCCTAAGCCGTAAAGGTTAGAAGCCACAGCCCCCTGAACAAACCGCAAAGCTCCTAAGACATCCATCAGCTTGAGCAGTTGGAGGGCCACTTCGCATCCATGCTTACAGTCACAGTGTATTGTACTGTGATTGCTGGGAGACTACGCTGGCTAATACTATGACTCCTTCTTCAAACCCCATTAGTGGCTTTCAAGCCATGCCTATCATAAAGGATCGCTCTTCGGGTTTCCGACACAACACCGCGCCCGAGGAAACCCTGTTTAAAACCTGAAAATCTACAGCAAAAAGACTCCCTTGCCTCAGCCTTAAACCCCCTGAAGCCTTAACCTTCGACCCAAGCCCTAAACCCAAACCGCTTAAACCCCGATAGACAGCACTTCAAACGCAACCTCTCATCACCTGCTTACTGATTTCCCCTTTTTTGTGCCTGAAAGGCTTTGGGTCGGATAGAGTGGCTTCGTTATAATCTAGGGGCCTTAATAATTAGAATAGGGTTTTGGGGCCCATTAACCTAGAATTAGAATAAGGAACCCCCAAAATCATATACTCGCTTAAAGGTCGAACCAGGAAGCTACCGGACTTCCCAAGCCCCATGTCAAGGCCCCTCTGCGAAGCCCTAATGACTAGAGTAGGGCTTAGGGCTTGTAGGGCTTAGAGTTTAGGGTTCAGGGGTATATTGTTATGATGCGGAACACTCAAGAACAACAACATTGGCTACTCTTCAGCTTCCTATAGAAGCCCTCTGTGGAAGACCCTCGGTCCTACAACCAAAGACCCTAAAACCAAAAGGGCTTGCCGCCGAGTGTCCGCCGTGGCCGCGGTCTCCTTCACAGCCGCTCCGGCTTTCGTAGCCGCCACTCCGGCTTTCTTAGCCGCCTCTGCATCTCAAGGGGGCGGGGGATTCAAAGTCGCTGTCAGTTTAGGGTTTAGGCTTTAGGCCACGGTTTAGGGTTTTGGGCAGGGCTTCGGGTTTAGGGTTTAGGGAACAGTTTAGGGTTGAGGTTCAGGGTTCCGCAGGTTCACATCCGTGGATAAGCACGTCAGGGCGAAAACACATACGTATAGATACGGTGGCATCAGCGCTCGCACAGATGCATCTAAATACAGATATGCATGCCCAAATCTTCCAAACCCTAAACCAGTTTAAACCAGTCCTTCATGAATGGTCATTGCTCAACGCAGACAAAAGTGGCTGGACCCTGCACCGCTCAATGCTGGCAAAGAAGGAGGGGGCATAACCCTGCCTCAACTTTTGCAGAACAAGCCGGATAGTCTTGTTACGAGTGCCTAAAACCCTAAACCCCAAACACCCGAAACCCTAAACCCTGAACGCTAAACCCGATTCCTGAGACACCATCCCGACAAGCCTGTGAGTTGAGCCCCAAACAACACATCCTAACCGGTGAAATGTAGAGGCCTGTCGCGTTAGAGTATTGGGTTCCTTTAATGGGTTTCTTTTGAAGGCCTCCACAGGGGATCTACATTGGGGTCTTTATGGTACAGGTGCCTTAATGGTTAGAATAAGGTTTTGGTGTACATTATACTATATAATTAGAAGTAAGGAACCTTAAGAGATTATGTTGGTAATTGTGTGGCCGCGTAGATTACCTAGAAGTCGCAGATGTTGAGAATCTCAGAACGGTGCAATCTCACGGAGAGGAACCTTGAAAATATAGTTGAAAGACAACCTGCGATAGCAGAACGACAGTTCCGTTCGGACGTATGGAGCCCTAAACCCTAAACCCTAAAACGCTAAACCCTAAAACCGTAAAATCCCTAAAACCCTAAAACCCTCAAATACCTACAACCCTAAAACCCTAAAACCCTCAAATCCCTAGAACCCTAAAACCCTAAAACCCTCAAATCCCTAAAACCCTAAAACCCTCAAATCCCTAAAACCCTAAAACCCTAAAACCCCAAAACCCTAAAACCCCAAAACCCTAAAATCCCTAAAACCCTCAAATCCCTAAAACCCTAAAACCCTCAAATCCCTAAAACCCTCAAACCCTCAAATCCCTAAAACCCTCAAACCCTCAAATCCCTAAAACCCTAAAACCCTCAAATCCCTAAAACCCGAAATCCCTAAAAACCCTAAACCCTAAATGGTATCAGCTGGCAGCCTCATGGGCGCAATGCAGATGGGCTCCTCCTGACAAAGCTTGCTTCCGGTGGCTTTCCCGGTTTAGGGTTTAGGGTTTAGGGTTTAAGGTTCAGGGTTTAGGGTTTAGGGTTTTAGGGTTTAGGGGCTTCGGATACAAGCTGTGAGGATCTGAAGCACGCTAGAACCCAGAATGCTCCCGCGCCGGGCACACTTATGGGGGGACTGGTCTTGGTTCGATGACGACTGGAGATGCTGGCCTGAGGGACTGGTCCTGGAACACTCAGGGTTTGGGCTTAGGGTTTAGGGTTTAGGGTTTAGGGCTTAGGGTTTAGGGTTTAGGGATTGGTGGAACCCTGGGGTTCAGCAAAGTTCGAATGGTGCCTCGGGCTCAGGTGCTAATGTCCCTCAGGACACCGCTAAAGAATGAACCACCACCGAACGTGTCCGCTCTGAAGCCAAGCCCGGACTGATGACGAATCTTTTCGTAGGAGCATACTCGCTGATTGGCGCACGGAGTTGGAGTGCCACCAAAGCCGACTCCGAGTGCGCCGAATCTGACGCAAGTGCCCGGAAAATGATCAGATTGGAGTTGACGACAGCTTGGTTGAGTTTCACATGCAAGCAGGACTGGTCGACAAGACTTGGATATACTGTTCGACAGTGGTGCTTGCGTGAACTGCGGTCCTGAATGGCTTGCCCCGGAATATCCGGTTTTGTCGTTGAATGAAAGCGCAGTGTGGAAAGACACTGGATGTGCAAGGTCGGAAGATTGTTCAGCTTGATTGTGCAATGGCCACTCATTGAGTGCGCAATTCTATGCGCGCACTGGCATACCGTTTCCATTGGTCGGTGTTGCACGACTGTTGTTGCCGGGCTTCTGGGCTGTTGTGGCGTGGGGCAGTCTTGCTTTGGTTGACCCGGCTGGCAATCTCATGCCGATTGTTCGACGAGAAGTATGCTGTTGCCGAGTTGAGAAAATGTGTTGTTGAGATTGAGGTTGGAAGGACCTTGGGGATTGTCCAGTATGGCAAGGAAGCGCCACTGAAGACAATGGCCGCGACCTGTGCAAGACGATCGGAGGAGTGTCGATGCGCGCAGCACAGACTGGACACTCCCAAAGCCAAGGCAGTGTTGGGAAAGCTCAAAGGACGTTGTATGGACAATTGCGAACATGTTTTTTCAACTTGAGGAGTTGACCCGGGTTGAAGTTGAGTTCGGAATCGCCAATGTTCACATGGGCGGTTAAACATGCGGAATCGATTGGACTATGGTGGAGCACTGTGCATGTTTGGAGAATTCATTGATGCGAAAGTGCCTGTGAGCGGAAAGGTGCGTGTTCCCAAGGCTGGGTCGCAATGGTTCACTGGAGTGTACCTTGGAAAGGACACTGAGGCTGATGAAGTGATCCTTGGGAATGCTAGTGGTGTCTTCAAAGTTCGGACTGTGAAGAGGAGAGCTCCTTCTCAGCGATGGAATGACTCGAATGTCATGAAGATGGTCTCCACACCTTGGCAGCCGCGTGGAGATGGAGTGGAGTCGACTGCATTTGTAACGCCACAAGATCTAGGAGTGAAAGGCCGAGTGAAACCTGCTCCCGGACTGGAGCGTGTTGACTATTCTTCGTATAAGGCTATGCGATGCAACATAATATGTGATATAAAAATATGATTTTCATATAACTGACTTTCGCCTGAGATAACATAATGCAACAGAATGCAACTGATGATTCAGTATACTATATTGTAGATTGGAATATAAAACGATATAAATATAGCATAGCAGGCAGTACGAAAATATGATATAGCGTAGTAGGATATAATGAAAACAGACAAAATAATCTATTGCACTACAATAAAACACAATAACACGATACAAGCAGATTGAAGACAACAGAATACTACATAAGGAATTCGTGTGTAATGTGCTGTGCGTCCTCTCGAGGGGTCGATGGTGAAGGTTTAGGGTGTCGGGGAATATCCTAAACCCTAAACCCTAAACTCGGAAAGCGCAGTCTTTGAGATGCAGGCTGCCAATCCTGATGGCGTTCATTCTTCCGGCCCATGAAATACTGTTTAAGGGTAGGGTTTAGGTTGCAGGGTCTACAGCATAATTAATATGGAATATACCATAAGTCCCGTAGTTTAGGGTCCTTAAGCCTTAGGGTAATGCAGGAATTAAATCATCAACATTAGTTATCTGTAAAGAAAGGTTCCCCCCCCCCCCCGGGCCTGGCGAGAAGAAGCTGCAGAGCTCCGCGAGGCCTTGGCTGACTGTAACCAGGGTTTAGGGTCTTAGGGTTTAGGGTTTAGGGTTTAGGGCTTAGGGTCTAGGGTTTAGTGTTTAGGCCTGCAAGAAATGAGCTTGCAGCCTCCGGATTTAGGGTGTAGGGTTTAGGGTGACATGGGCTTGGGGTTTAGGGTGAGATACTCTGTCTAAAGACCTAGACACATCGAACCCTGAACCAGAATATAAAGGTTGAACTAGGCTTTCACATTATAATTATAGTCTACCCTTATCCAATGTAATAGAATCTACCCCGAAACCCTTTGCCATCCATCAAGGCTCCTATATTAAACCCCCAAAACCCTCCAAGCCCCTAAACCCCAAAGCCCAAACCCTAAACCCTAAACCCCAAGCCCCTAAACCCCGAAGCCCTAAACCCCAAAGCCCTCCCGCCAAGTAGCCCCAGGCAGGGGTCGCGCAGAACTTCGCCGCGAGCTGGGGAACAGCAGGGAAGTTCATCTTTTGTGTACTTTACTATATACTTCGAATTATACTACAAAATAGTATTTCTCTTAACATACATAATTTGGTAGACTATATTATGCTTCAAACTGTACTACTTCATAGTAATTCTCTTAACATACATAATTTGGAATACTCTAGTATTCTTCAAATTTTACTACATCGTGATTTCAATATTCTACTTCGAATTATATTACATCATAGCAATTTTCCTAAAATACATAATATGATTATTTGCGTTTCTCTGAATTTTGCATAGGGAAATAGGATTTGGGGTTTAGGGTTAGGGCTCGATAGGGCTGCAGTAAGGTGTCATGGATGTGTAGCAAATTCTAGCAGGAGTTGAACAAGGGCTGTGTCGGCATTCGGGATATGACTTAGGAGTTTGCGTTCAGGCTGCAAGGGTTCTGTGCTTTGAGGGCTTTTAGGATTTGTGTGTTTAGGGCATATAATGTTTCGGATGCGTGCTTGGTGCAATGTCCGGCGCCTTGTTGAGTGGTGTATATATCAGGTGCTAGGACTTCTTGGGGCTTGGTGCTTCGGGATTTAAGGCCTCAGGGTATAGCTCTAGCGCCGTTTATTTAGGACCTCGAAAAGCTCGAAAAAAATGCTCCAGACCCTAAACCCTAAAGCCTAAACTCTAAGGCGTAGAGGATAGTAGAGGATGGGCACTCCGGTGTCTGGGCTGCAGGGTTTCCAGACTGCTGTGGAGCTTCAGCTGTACGATGGCTCCCAACTAGTGGCTGAAATTTGCATCACAAGTGAGGCAAGACGACATCACCACGTGAGGCAGCAGTCGAAGGAGCAGGAAACTAGGAGTGGGACTAGGAAGAGTAGTAGTATGAGTAGTAGGAGTAGGAGTACGAGCAAGACCAGGGGCAGGACTGGAGTCGCAGTAGCATCAGCGGCGGCACCAGTGCTCAAGGTTTTTTCAACGCATCAACCTCAACCGTACGGTTGTCGCGGCTGGTGATTTAATACGTGTTAAAACAACCATCGGTCATGTCTGCGAAGCTGTGGAACTAATTGGTGCCTCATTCAAGAGAGGATAAATCAAAAACGCCGGTGATCGGGAGAGAAGTCTTGGCAACTCTACAACCCTAAACCCGAAAACCCCTCAAACCCCTGAACCCCTGAAACAGAAAACTTGCAGAAGGGCTTTGAAGCAGGAGCCTCGTGAGAAAAAAGACACTCACAGCCACGGATCCGGACAGGCAAACAGACAAAGAGAGACAGGGTTTAGGGTTTTGGGGTCTAGGGTTTAGGGATGATAGGTCCCCCAAATAAACCTACAGGGACCCTAGTTTTGACCCCATAGGCACAGACTTGGCAAAGCGTTGCCAGGTGTTTTTTAGAGGGAGACTCTAAGGGGACACTATCTGGAGAGATTCAAAAAAATCGCATGCACCAACATGTATCCCTTTGACCCTAAACCCTAAACCCAAAAGCCCTAAACCCTAAACCCTAAACCCTAAAACCCTAAACCCTAACCTCTAAAACCCTAAAACCCTGAACCCTGACAAGAACTCAAACGTGGCGAAACGTATCAAGACAGCAAAGAGGGCCGGCCAGCACTCCCGAGCACGACCTTGAACCTGAAACACCAAACTCCTCAAAACCTTGCTAGATTTAGGGTTTAGGGCTTAGGGGGTTTAGGGTTTAGGGATTGAGAGGGTCATCCGAACGTTTCAACCCGAGCCCGCGCCCAGGACTGCATCAGCTCTCCCTCAACCTCAACCTCAAGGGCTATCGAACACACCCGCAAACTCCCCTTCCCCCACGGCGCATGCCCTAACACAAGTAGCCTTGGGCTTTGGCCCTATAGAGCTGTTAAGGGTAATTACCCGCCTCAGAGTTCTTGCGCTTGATCTCATGAATCTTGGCAAGCTTGTAAGGGTCACACTGGGGGTTTCTATGGTTCTGTGAGTTTTCATGGCTTCAAGAAAATGCGAGTTTCCGAAAAGAAGGGGCCTTTTGTAGATGTCCTACAATCAGGATTTTCTGTTTAGGTCTTTTTTAGCCTGCCTGACGTGAAATGATCTGTGAATTCCGACGACGCAGTCCTCTGTTGTTGTGGTGCAGCCAGAACAGACAGGATCAAGCCTGAGTTATCAGCCTATAGTAAACCCCAAAAAGTTGGAAACCGGATTAAGGACAAATAGTGCTGGGATTCCTTATTCATTACTTTTAAGGATTGAGGCTATTGGGCTTCCAACTTTTGGGCTTCTACTGTATGAACTTCTCTTTCTCTCTCTCATTATCGGCCCATGGGTCTATCTATGGTTCTATCGTTCTATCGGTCTATGACCTATCGACCGATCTATCTGTCGAATTGTTGCCTATGTAATAATGTATTTAAAAGAGAAGCTGCTATCAGTCAGAGGATGCCTTGCCCATGCCTTGCCCATTTAGGTGTATGGCACCACCCACCCCCCCACCCTAGGACAAAAAATCTATCTCAAGATCTCACCTCCCACCCCATACACCTAACTAGGCAAGGGGGGTCTTGTAGAATTTGGTTCAGGGTTTAGGGTTAAGGGTTGTATCAAAGCTTGATGGTGCTTTTTCCCACGCCACCGGCCCGCAAAGACATGAAACTCCAAACTTTTCAACCCGGGACCCAACACTCCAAAGCCCAACTATCTACAAAACACCGGAAGTGGCCAAGGTGCCTTGCGGATCCGCTCATAGCCTTTAGGCTGAGGGTCCTGACGTCATCGGTGGCTCAACGAGCCGAGGGGCGAAGGCTGATGTTGCTGGTGCTGGCGCTGGTACACATGCTCGTGCTCGTGGTTGGTGCTCGTAGTTGGTATCGCGAGTGGTCGGTGGCGGTAGTGGTACGGGTGGTGCTATGATGGTGCTGCTGGTGCCGCTGGTGCTGCTGGTGCTGCTGGTGCTGCTGTTGCTTCTCCTATTGGTGTTGGTGCTGGTGTTGTTGCTGGTGCTGGTGTTACTACTGGTGCTGCTGGTGCTTGTAGTCGTCGTCATTGCAGTCGTCGTTGTCGTCGCTGCAGCAGGAACAGGAGCAGCTACCAGCATTAGAGACACTGCCACTGGTCGTCGTTGTCGTCATCGTCACTCGTGGTGAACGGCTAAAACCCTGAGTCCTCCAACCACTTGGCCAATCGGACAGCCGATTGGGTGTCCTTAAAGCTTTCGCTGAACCTGGGCTGCTCCAAAGCTGGTTTTGGACAAAGCCTTTGGATGGTCAGGACGGGGAGTTAAAACCGAACATGGAGACAGTGACGTGGCGAGGCTTTGGCTGCCTGCTTCGACGTCACCACGACCAACACTGCTGACATGAACACCGTGGTCAGACATGTCGCAAGTGTCACAAGTCTCATGCTTGACAGGATGGTGACAATACGCCCTCAAGCCACACATGGTTGCAATCCCTCAAGCCTCAAACCCTAACCCCGAACCCGAGCCGGCGCAGCGTTACGGTGGTGCTCAGCGGGTACACATCCACCGTCATCGCCGGAGCTCCTCGGGGACTTTCCGGCTTTGTCATGGACGTCTAGGCTTTCAGAGCTGAAGGGTAGGTAGGGGTTGAGGGACTGCTGGGCCTCAGACTTTGGGGGGTCTAGATTCGGGTGCGGTCTAGATTCGAGTCAAGTCCGGTCTGTTTTTGCTAGGGCTTCGGGCTTTACGGCTTGTAGGGCTTGGGGTTGAAGTGCTTTTGTTCGGCTTGTAGGGTTTGGAGGGCTGAGGCGACAACGAAGTTTTTGCAAACCATACTGGAGATGTGATCTTGAACAAGTCTGCCTTTTCGGTGCACTGAGGGGCCCCGAGGATCACCGCCGTCCTGATTCTCAGAATGATCACCGTGTCCAGAATCTGTATCATCCTTGCCATCACCCTCACCACCCTCACCACCACCACCGCCAACGTCACCACCACCACCACCACCACCATCGCCACCACCACCACCTGGAGCCCTAACAGGTCCCAACGGAGGACAGCGACAGTCCAGCGGCAGTTCGGGAGATCGGAGATGCGGGCGCAAGGCTACGGTTCAGGTCCATAAACCGTCGCTAAGAGCAGAAGCTGAGCGGCCGGGATTCAGGTTGAAGATGCTTCACACTCATGTTCATGTAGACCCATGGTTTCACGAGCCCCCTCCATTCACAGGAATCCAAATAAGTGGATGCTTTGCACCTTCAGCCCGACCCGAAAACCTTGAAGGCCGCGTCGAATACAAGTCTCCAAAATCCCCAAGACGACGCCAAAACCCAAACCTCCAATAGGGGCCTGAATCAAGCCTTGTTAGTTACAATGTTACCCTAAGCAAAGCCTGTAAACTTTCAGAAGAAGCCAGAACACAAACAGCCCCTGAACCCTAAACCCTAAAACCAAGGTCCAGCATAGGTTTTGTACTCGCCGTGCCAGCCATGCAAGGCACAACCTCTCGACGGGGGGGGAAGCTTAGGATTTGTTGAGAGTGTAGGGTTTAAGGTGACAGGGACTGAGTTCACGCTACCATAACAAGGACACCTTCCTTATTCTGCTACTCAGGCTGAAACTCAGACGGTTATTGACCAGAACTCAGTAAACTCCAATCCGGTGGCCTTCACAACTAGAACAGGGTTTGGGGGGCCTCTTCTAGTACAGATGCCATGCAGTTCAGGATCCGACAGGAGTAGTATTGGTAATTATTTTCAAGCTTCCATAATAACGTAGGGCCCCCAAGAATTAGAATAGGGTTGCAGGCTCCTTTATTGCATCATTATGATAAGGAGCTCTAAGGAATGGTATTGCTACTTATTCGCCGTAACCCTAAACGCTAAACCTTATTCAAGCTTCGAAATTACGCCCATCTCCCTACACTTGGTGACGTCGGGGTGTCTTCCCGTGAGTTTTGTTTCGTTAGGGTGTAGGGTTTGGGGTTTGGGGCTTCGGGTTGGGGTTTGGGGTTTAGGGTTTGGGGTTTGGAGTCCAGGGTTTGCTGCTTAGGGTTGGCTCCAAATGCAACAAGGCCCGAACCCCAAACCCTAAACCCTAAAGCCTAAACCCTAAAGCCTAAACCCTAAAGCCATTTGCCAAGGGGCCATTGGACGGCGATGCCATCAAGCCTCCTGCGTGTTGGAATTGAAGATTCGAGGCGAACAGGCCCTGACCCCTAAACCCTAAACCCCTAAACCCCTAGACCCCTAAACCCCTAGACCCCTAACCCCTAAACCCCTAAACCCCTAAACCCCTAAACCCCTACACCCCATCACACCCCTAAACCCCCTCCACCCCATTACACCCCTAAACCCCTAAACCCCTAAACCTTTAAACCCTAAACCCCCTTAAACCCCTAAACCCTAAACCGTGTCTCGGGGGGTTTCGGGTCTCGGGATGTGGAAGTCGGGCTCGTGGGGCTTGCGATGCTTCTGAAATAGCCTCGGCAAGAGCTCAAAAATCAAAGAGAAGGGCGCCCCAAAGCTATATAGGACCCAAAAACCTCATAAACAGTAGTCTGACGAGAATGTATGAAGGCTTTCAGTCGGCTCTTTACAGGCATTTTTTGGTGAACCTAGGACGATAAAAAAAACGACTCGATCTTGGAGCTTCCACAGCTCTCTCTCCGGGGGCCCGAAGCTAGGGCTTAGGGTTTAGGGTTTAGGGTTTAGGGTTTAGGGGGCTTAGGGTCTAGGGTGCTTTATGTATGCTAGAAGGGTTTTGGGTTGAGGGAAGCTGCCGAAGTTGCCCCTTTAGATCCCATCCCTCGACCTTCGCTTTCAGAGGAAAAGCCCTCTGTAAACCCCCCCGGAATCCAGGAACCCTGAATCCGAAACCCCGAAACCCTAAACCCTAAACCCTAAACCCCTAAACCCCTAAACCCCAAAGCCGAAACTATTGGGTTTAGTTAGGTGTAGGGCTTTTTGCGATGCTCGCGCCTGTCGCGAGCACCAAGTACGCAAAAGGATCGGCGGAAGCCTTTCAGGAGAAGGGCAACACCAAGTCAAGTCGATCAGCTCAAGCGTTTGGGGGTTCTATAAGGAGGATAGAAGAGGCACCACAAGTACTCTGAAGGCTACCATAAAGGGTACTACTACGAAATGCTATAAGGTGTAAGGGGTGCTATAAGGGTTCTATCACGCTGAGGATGGAAGATTTAGAAGAGCCTAGGGTTAGGGGTTTTAGGGTCTTTTTTTAAGGGTTTAGGGTTGAGGGCTTAGAGTTCAGGGCTTAGGGCTTAGGGCTTAGGGTTTAGGGTTTAGGGCATATAGAGGTTTGGGTTTAAAGTTCTGTAGGTTTCAGAGTTCAGGGCTTAGGGTTTATAGGGTTTAGGGTTTAAAGTTTCATACT
>CAJNJA010003593.1:0-16508 GCA_905231915.1 Symbiodinium necroappetens | reverse complement strand
CCAGCAAGGATTTTGTTCCAGCCCACGGCTTTTTCCAAGCCGGGGGTTGTTCCAGCCAAGAGGTCTCTCCAGTCAGAGCATGCTGTTTTTTTATTGAGGGTTGTTCCAACCCGGAGCTTGTTCCAGCCAGGGGCTTGTTCCAGGGAGGGTTTTGTTCCAGCCACGGGTTGGTTCCAGCCAAGGGCGTTTCACCCCTTAGCGGGGGTTCAAACGCTCTGGCTGCTGCTTTATTGACCTCTTAAGCACAAAGCCAATGTACCTTAACAATGGCACAAATTTAAAACCAGATTTGGTTTGGCTTGAGAAAGTTGAGGGCTCGGAGAATCTCAAAAGTTCCAAATGCAGCTTCTGTTTCAAAGGCTTATCGGCTTGTTTTGGCAGGTTGCAGTAAGGTTCCAAAGCAAATAGCGAAAAAAACGCATTTTTTCGCTGGACGTCGCTTCCACTAATTTTCTTTATTTGTTTCAAACAATTGCTTGCGAAACGCCGCCATAAAAGGACTTTGTGCGTGAGAGCCAGCTACACAGTCCAATTTGCGCTCTCGTTGCAAAATATTAAGGCAATCAGAGCGTTAGTCTCAATCCATAACATTCACATGACTTTACGTCACCAATACCCACCATTAGCACAGCCACAACGTTGCAATCTACAAGGAAGTGAACGGTATCGCTTGATTGTAGTTAACCCCACATGTGTGGTGTGTGTGTGTGTGAACTTTCTTAGCACATGGGAACAGAAGGGTCACTCCAACATCGTTATGATTTTTTGCAGTGCAGGGGACTCTAGGAGCCTAGCTGAGGATGCACCCATCCTTGTGCACTGCCAAATGATGAAGAACGTAAATGAAGCTAGAACGCTCGCGGTGCATTGACTATCGTCGCTGTTGTTGCCATGTGATCAGCAAACAACACCCCGCCCTTCTTCTCTCCTACGTTTTGCTCTTTCCGAATTCCCACAAGTATGCATGTCCTCACATCAGTAAAACTTTTGATGAGTGGAAGGCAACGTTCGACGAACGAGAGTGTGCATAATGGTTGTTAATATGCGGACAATGCAGTCAAACGCAATGCTTGGATTGTTGACCCTTCGTGTTGACGAATTCCAGAGCTCTGCGGAAATAGATTGTCCAAGACAGGTCGGTGCCATGAGCTTTCGCATGTCTTGTATGCTTGCACCAAGAAATAATTTCGTGTTGCAGCAGCGAACCAACCAGATTCTGAGGACATTATCTGCTTTCTTACCGAGTTGCTTTAATTCGGGGATGTACGCTACATGGATGATGCTTTGTTGAAGCCTTCCAAGGTACCCGTCTCAGTTTGCGGAGCAGTTTACATTGTCATGCCAACGAGCAGATTGTCGGTGTTGTTGTTGTTGTTGTCGTCGAGGTGCGATGTTCTGTGAAAGTTGGGTCGCCTTGGGTATGGGACGAAGAATGGCAGGACAACGCCACATCAATTGAGATTCTTGCACGCGATGTTGTGGTCTTGTTTCGTATGCTATGCAAACCGTGAGGACTACTCCGAAACCAGTCCGGATGTCACCGCGGTGGGGACACTCGTGGAGGTCAAAGATCCCAAAGCCTTGCGGGCCAGGTCCGGGGCAGTTCTGTCAAGGGAGATCCGAATATGCTTTGGGTGTCGCATGCAGTGTGTCAGATTCTGGAGGGAATTCCGGGCAGACATGGTCCATGGACCAGACTCAACGAACGAGGACTCCAGAGCCGGAATGTTGAGAGAGAAGATGAACTGTTTTGTCAACCAGAGGACGTGATCATGTGCGATTTAGCACCAACATTGGAGGCTGTTCTGAGTGGTCATGGGCTTAGAAGCACTTCTGAACAAAGGAGTCGATTGGTGCAAGTGCAGGTACAGATGCCGTTCTGCTTGTGGCTGGAGTTTCCGGTGGAGCACAGGCATCCTTCGTCGGGTTTGCCAGAGGATGGTTTACTGCCACCGTGTGCACAAAGGCCGACTTAATGGATGGTGCTGAAGGGCTTGCTGCAGCGGCTGTGTGGCAGCTGGCGTCGGAGTTGCACGAGCGCCAGGCCAGGGTGGTTCTTGTCACACAGAAAAGCGCAAGAGAATTTCGGGAGTGCACATTCGTGAGTGCCAGAACCAGCTCCGATAACAGACACGACCACTAGAGGAAACTTTCTCATCATTCCGATCCACCCGCGCAAACAAAGCTGCTGCTTCGATCTGTTTCGTCTGTGGATGCCCGAGGCGAGTCATCGCGCAAATGGGGCAGTTGGATATACGTACCACATGAGGCACCTGATCTCGTCGCTGCATCCTCAGACCGAAGCCATGGCAGCCATGCTTCGACGTGCGAGGTTGCAGTCTTTCCAACTTGCTGGCGATACAATCCTGGACCTCCTCACCGACTCTCCGGAAGCTGCGCGTTTGATGGACCTCCCGCAGGGTGTGATGGTTGAAGGCCGGAAGCTTCCTCTGGGTTCGTCTCACAAATAATCGAATTTCAGTGAGAAGAGCTGCGATGGTCTCATTTCAAACACCTCTAATGCAACCCAGGTGTGCGAACAGCCAGCGCAACATCTGCGGATGAAGCTTGAATGCACCTACTGCCGAGTATGCTATCAAGGCAAGTTGCATGCTGCCATTCCTGCTGGCTCGCGGATTGTTATAGCTCTTTCTTTGGTTCACTTGTCACGGGTTGCCACACCAAAGGAATTCATGAAATATGTCGAAGCGGCGCAACGACGTCGAGACCCGGAGAAGAGACACCAGACGAGTGCAGTTTTCGTCATCGACGTGACCCAGGTGCGCAGTCGAAGCTCAACAAGGCTTGGCGGATCCTGTAGTTCTGACAGTACAATCCGCACAGGCAGACTACTACGAAGGATGGGGACTGCACGGGCGCTTCGTTCTTCTGGAGTCAGCCATCATGGATTGTTTAGCAGAGGAGCGTTGTGAGTGGGGCCAATGAGACTTGGCGGGGTTGTTTGATCTACATTCCGTCTGCGAGGATAAAGGTCTTGTCCAGCTTCGCGAGGGATACGATCGCTATCGCGGAGTGTTACGGCTGAGATTCAAGTCAAAGTACTTCATTCTCCAGTGTTCTTTCGATGCCGAGGTGTACCACATGCGCAGCTTAGTCAAGTCGTGGAGAAGCGGTGAGCCTGGCGACGTGAACGGTTCCTACCTGACCTGGCTTCTTCGTGATCTTCTCACAGGACAGGGCGGAGAGAGCAGGATTAGAGCCGTTTGACATATGCATTCTCTTTGCTTTTTTGCTTTTGCGCCCTGCAGGCGGCAGTGTCGAGGCTCATCTCCTCTTCTGCGTCGCGCAGGGAAAGCCTGCTATAAGCATTCTTCTCAGCCTTGCCTGTTTTGAGACGCGACGATTGCAGCATAGCTGAAGGCTGAAGGGTTCGTTGGACCTGCCGTATGCCCGAGGCATAGCGCTGCTTGAATTCATGGAAGATTTCAGCAAGATACATACTAATCCAGCTGCTTGGCTATTGCACTCTGGTAGGGCAACGTGTCACGATGATTGACGACATCGCTCTGTGGTTTTTGCCAGGTAACGCAGGACCATCGAGTTGCGGGATGGGCAAGAGCAGTCCGTTCCGAGCGCTTGATGCTGAAGCAGGCCCGTTGGTGCATGTTTGGCAGTCTTGGCACGAACTTTTTGTTGAGACTCGGGAAACAAATGACATTATGTGTGTTGTGCTGAAGATTTTTCATCAGCATGTGTGGGAGATGCTAGGCACTGGAGCGAGGAGGGGGTGGCGTGGATCGTGATACTCGGAGCCTGGTTTTGGAGCTGGAAAAGCGCCTCGCCAATGCTGAGAGGCGAACTGGCGAAACACGAGAGGCGAGGTCAGCTTACAGCAAATGTTAAATCAATGTCCATGCAGGCAGAAGGAGGAAGCCCAAAGACTGGCGGATGTAGCTTTGCGTGCAAAAGCACATGTTGCATAGATTTTAAGGGGACGATGCATTTGCCATCACCTAGGCTCGCCAAGACAGAGCAAACAACTTCCAGGAGAGCGTCAGTCCATCCACAGCATAGTTGCGATGCAGCCTGCCATTATTTTCAGGACCGGTACGTTTCTGCCTTGGAGAGTCAGGATGGGGCACTGCGGCCGGGATTTGCAGGGCTCCAGGGACTCGTGGCCCGGTGATGTAACATGATGTGAGCGCAGGAGTCAATGAACGAGAGGTTGATGTCTTCCGAAGAGGAGCAGCTGAAGGCGATGCAATCACTGGTCCTGGCCCGAGTCACCGAGCTGAGAGAGGGGGACGACCGCCAGCTAAGCTCCGCTTGAACCGCTTGGAGGTCGAGGCGCAGATCGAGGCCTCCGAGGCCAAAGATGAGTTGAGCCTATGGACCAACACTTGGCAACCGACACGCACTGGATGGGGTCTGAATGACATCGCCCAGGTGAGGTGCAATACACAGACAACGTTCTTCTAATGATGCTGGAACAAGAGCTTGCAGAAATGAAGGACGTTTGAGTGAGTGACAAGGGTTGGGTGCTTGGGTTTCAGACCGGGATCGCACAGAAGATATTGGTGCATCCGGGCGACAAGTATACCTCCCATCGCAACTTGAGATCCGGGTTCAAACAGTGCATAAAGCTCGGACACACCTGAGAAGACATCCTCGATAGCTGATGCCGCGAGCTGGGTTGCTGTGCCAAAATACTCCCACAACCACACGAACCCATGACAGGAATCTTCTGAAAAGACGAGTGCCGACCTCACGGGCAAGCAGGTCACGTCCTTGTGGAAAGCTCAACGCCGTGGAATGGCTGCGAGCTTCGCATAATGATGCTTTGTTCTATTTCTTCTTGTCTGTCGTGCTCGCTTTCCGTCTGCTCTCCTCACCCCGAAAGCAGAGTTTTCAAGCGACGTGTTTGACAATCGGCCCTCAGATCAGAATCATGCTTGCGGGAGATCTTGGACCCATTAATCGTTTCGGTTCTTGTCAGCATGTGTTATTGGCAGGCCAAGAAACTCCAAGATGCAGAGGCTCTGGCCGAGGAGATCGGGTTGAAATGCTTCCACCCCTATTGACCAACAGTTTTGAGCTTTTCCCTGTCACAGGATCTCCGTATGCGCTTGGATGCGGCATCAGAAGCCAAAATCCAAGCTGAGATTCAGAAAGAAGTGGACAAAGGCTCTTTCTGCACTGCTTCATACTTCCTGACCTCGCGTTGAATAGAGGTAACGGCAGTGAGACCCGCAGGTGATCTGGAGAATCGTCTCCAAGCACTTCGACTGGAGCTTCGAGAAGGGCGCTTGGAGGATTCCGTGCAGCACGCGGAGGATGGGGCCTGTCAGGTCGCATGTGGTTCGTGCCAAGTCACAGCATGCAGACAGTCTTCAGACTGAAGTCCATTTGAGCGGCTTTGACTGCCAGTGTGCACTTGGTCAGAGGAGCGTGGCAAGATTCAAGAGACTGTTCGAGAGGAAGTGGAGCGCCTCAGGTGGGCAAGCTAATGACCACTGGGATTGGACGTTCTTGACTTCAGGGTTGTGCCAGACACATACTCTTCCTCGCATTTTCCGTCGATCAAGCCAGAGAGGAAAGCCAGAGAGAGGGCTTTCTTTGATTAGAGTTAGCCAGGTAGCAAGTTTGTCGATGACCGGCACAGCCCAAAGCTCCCCGCCTCCCTGTTGGAGGCAGGCTTTGGAAGACGAGCGCAGCCGGGCCCGACAGATCCTTGACGATGGGCAGTTGCAGTTGATACAATCTCGCCATCAGTTCCAGGAAGAGACGCTTGGCAGGCACATGACTTTACAATTCAGCGTCGGATTGCTCATAGTCTCACAGTCATAGTCATAGTCATGGACAGACTAATAATTAATAGTCATTATTCACCGTTTGAGGCACATGGCTCAAGCTGCGAGATTGGTAAAAGTTGTGGACTGGCCAGGAAAGGCAAAGCTGCATTGGAAGCCAAGCAGGACAGTGCTGTAACCAGTCTGAGCAATGTTACTTCAAAACCGCACAGGAGCTTCAAGAGCTGCAGTCCAGCAGGGATTCACAGCTTGGCGAAGTGCAAACAGAGCTTGCGGATGTTCAGAGGCCGCCGAACTCAGATTTGCCGACCATCACGATGTGTATTCAGATGAAATTTGCTTGATCTTTGCACCGTCAGGAAAGCAGTCCTGGAAGAGCAAGAAGTCAAGCTGCTGTTTTGCACTATGTCAGGTTCTTTCAACGACAACTAACCTGCGTTTCGTGTGTCTTAGGGTGTGAACTCATGGCCTCAAGAAGGCAAGTGCAGCCAGACACGAGATCGCATCGCTCCGCACCCCCTTTACTAAAACTAAGTTTTGCTGCCGAGCGGAGAAAGGCCAACACGGCCAGGAATGAAGCCCTCGCGATCGTTTGTTGTCAGGTATTTAGGAGGAGAAGCTGGTAAGCGAGGACAGGTTTAGGTGGTGTAAAACACCTCTGTGCCGCCGCCAGCTTGACAGGCCGCGTCTACGAAATGCCCATAACTGTCAATAGCCATCGCCATCGCAACGAGGGTCCGGCTGGAACACATCGACTGGACAACAGCTTCCTTGCTTCTAAGCTCAATTCGTCCGCAAGGCTTGGTGGGGAGGCTGAATCCTTGCCAGAGCAGCAGACACAAGAATCTGCAAAAGTAAGATTAAGTTAGGCACTGAGCAGTTCGGCTCTTCCACATCAGTATCCTTTTTGACATAGCCGAAACTTCCGTTTGAGCTCATGCGCAAAGTTTGAGCCGCTCGATTGAGTTGGCAAGCTCAAATCTGACTTATCTATCCGTTTTCGGGCATCCTCGGGCACATGGGAACACAATATTGACGACTGAGAGCAACGGGTTTCTGAAAACGGCGTCCCGCTTCAGAGAACCAGGTTCGGCAGTCTGGGCTGGTTTGAGGTTTGCCGAACAATATCTTCTTCTTGTGGGGGTTTGGGATTGCCAGCCAAAGATCTCCGTTTGGGGTTTCAGGCTTGCCAGCCCACTAACAAACATCCCCGGATCGAGGGTTTGCCACCCAACATGCAGGCAAAGCTACGGTTCAGGGATTTTCTAGCCAGTGCCTTCTCGTTGTATCGTTTGCCGATCCCCACATCTCCCTTTCGGGTTTGGCACTCGCCAAGAAGCATCTCCTTCTAGGGTTTGGGGATTGGCAGCCAACACCTGCGTTTGGGTTCTGGATTTGGCCAGCCAGCCGTTCCTTTAGGGTTGCGGGTTTGCCACCTAACACAACTCGCATACTATACTGTAGCCGGGGAGCTGCTTGTTCTTTTGGGTGTGGGGTTAAGGATACGGAAGGACAGTAGCGCGGAATATTGAGGCATCGTCTGTATTCATGAATACAGGAAGGCTCTTGCTCAGCTCAGTTGAAGTAGTCTGTAGGTGGGCTTTCACAGAAGGTTTGCGGCCCGCCGTGCAATCCTCCGAACCTGAGCATCCGCTCTGTTCCGATTGTTGTAGTGCGGCCGAAGACTCGAGACTTCTTTATCGTTTGAGCCGTGGCCATGTTTCCGAACTTGCCTCCTGGGTCTTCCGCATTGGTCCTCCTTGTTTCCGAATCTGTCCGCATCCGACTCAGTTGCAGGTCACACCGACAGTTGAGTATGTCTTGAGCGATGCAATGTTGTCCAGCACCCGCACACTTACGTGTTGCGGCTACGGCACCATGTGCACGGTGTTTACACGGCCTGTGCTTTCATGCCGCCTCAGAACTGAGGCGACTGCAGTCCGCCGGGAAGGAGCTACAGCAAAGCTTGCAAGCGGAGCAGGTTTCCGAACGTCAAGCACGGGAAGAGCTTCATGTGGTGAATGAGCCTTCGCGGAATAACGTTGCGGCAGAGGTTCCGGAGTGTTTGTAGTCCGGCCTTCGGCTATTTGTGTATGTCAGTCAGGAACTTCAGAGCCTTGAAGCCCTAAGGACGAGCTGCAGAGTGTGCGTGCCGACTTCGAGCAGCAGCTGTCGCGACTGGCAGCCAAGCCATCTGGAGGTTGCTTGATTGCAGATCCCATCGGAAGCTTCATTTGTAACACCAGGCAGCCTGTAGAGTTCAGAAATCGCAACTTACCATCCTGCACTTCCCATTCCTGCGAGGGTTGTAGCGAGCTGTTGTGCGAGGTTTCTCCGCTTCAGGTTGTGTAACTCCTGATTTCTTTTGTGATAACTTCTCCTCCAAATGTCAGGTCTTGCAGCTCAATTGGAATTTCCGTCTTGCCGTTGCGCCGCCGCATGTATGTTCTTCTGCGTCAAGATCATGCCGTTCATTGCCGCAACCCTCTGTAGGGTTTGTTTTTCTCATAAAGGAACCCCCGCTCACTCGTTGTCCTTCAGCGTTGAGGGTTTGCCTTTCTATACATCTCTTCGACAATTAGTTTGCCCCCCCCCCCCCTCCATTTTTGCCAGTTTGTGGTGTGGCATGTCGCTTCCGTTTAGGGTTTACCGTATGGCTTGATGTTGCAACACCTCATCTTCCTTCGGATTATCCCATGCGCCGTCAGCTTCGGTCATTTCTTGCGGGGTTCGGGCTTGCAGGTTAGTTTAGCACTCCCCGTTCAAAAGGAAAATCCGTTGCTTTTAATCATCCTGACGCTTGCTTTGGCTTGCTGTTGAGTTCTATGTTCCTTGAGTTCTTCTTTTCTATCCACGTTACACAGGGGATAGGGTTGAAGTGGCTATGGCCACAAGCAGCGGTGCCCGTGTCTCCCATCTTCGTCAGGTCTGTAGGTTCAAGGCCCTCAGCGGGGGATCAGCTGCCTCCCTGTGATGTTGCAATTTTATGGCCCGAGGTTTCTTGTGCTTAAATAAGCATCGCGCTTGGCGCCCCCTCCATGTATGGGTTCTGAGTCCCGCATGGCCGTTCTGCCACCTGAAGGGATGGATATGTTTGATCAGCGATCTCAAAGCTCACCGGCTCGGCTGGTGGAGGGTCATCAGGGTCGTCCATTGAGTCATCCGCTCGGCAGAAGACTTCCTGCTGTCTTGGCATGCCGCATGACAAAGCCAAGATCCTGACTGAGCGGGCGCCAGCTTGATTTTCTCGGGGCCTTCGTGATGCTTTGTTGGATTTGCTCCCGTGCCATGCCCTGCCTGTGGGTCAACTGTTCCACGGCTGGTCGAAGAAATCTGCAAGAGTTGTTTCCTTTGTGTCCACTCGGGGCATGGCCACCGAGAGTTCGCTTGGACATGTTGCAAGGCAAGTGCTTACATGAAAGACTTTTCTGTGGGCTGCTTTACTAGGGCTGTCCCCAATCCAGGCCAGTGGCTTGCTATTTCTGTCGCTTGGACGAGCATGGCGCTGATGGTCTACAGTGGATTGGCACTTTTGAACATTGTGAAGCTAATGAGCTAATGGTTCTTCTGTTCACGAGTGTATCTGCAGCAGTGCGGCAAACTTGCCACCGGAAGCAGGCAGCAAAGAGTGTCTCACATCCCAACATTGTTTACTGTCAAGCCTGTGAACCCCATGGGGGATGATCCGGAGTGTCAAAGGCAGGCCCCTTCCCAAAACGAATGACATCTCACACCCCACCCGGCACCACAAAGTGACAACCCGCACAAAGCGGGCAGTGCAGGTGACAGGAGCAAGCCCTAGGGAATGGAACGTGGCTTGAAGCCTCAACTGCTTCCCGGCGCTGTGTTGTTTCCAGGTCAGGCCTGCCGGGACCGACCAGAACGAAAGAGCACATGTCAAACAAAAAGGGCCGAACAAGTCCTCTGAACCAACCTACAAAAGGGCTCGGCCAAGAAGCAAAGTTGGAAGAGCCGAGCCTCGAGGGAAAAGTCCGTGACGGCGTCGGGGTGCTCCATGATGCAGAGAATGTAGAGTCTTCACTTGCCACTAAACCAGAACCCAAAAATGTCCCACAGGAATTCAAGCACCGTTGAAGGTTAGAGGTAAGCTAGTTGGAAACGATCTTCAGCACAACTGGTGTGCACGAGGTAGTGAACTTGATCACACGTGTTTTGTAGCGGGATCGCAACGACACCTCCGGTCCGCAGCGGCCGGCTCTGGACCGGGTTCGCTCCGAGCTTGGGCTTTGGTTTTTTGCTTGCGTCGTTTTCGCTGGGTGTGGTTTCGGTTCGGGTTCTGTTTGACCTCTTATGCCCTTATGCCTCCGTAGTTCCCCGGTCCGAGCCAGGGCTTGGTTTAGGTTTCGTTGTTCTGATCTGGTGCCCCGTACTGAGTTGGTGCTTTCTGCTAGCTGCTTTGCTCCGCTTGATTTGAGCTACCCCTCTTGGCGTAGCATGTCTTGTGAAACTTCTTTGGGAGCTTTCCATATGCCAGCCCCAATCTCCGGTTCGGGGCCGGCCCCTTCAGTGCACAACGCAAGAGCAAAAGTGTCCATACCCCTTCGATAGAGGGGTGGGGGGGGGGTTGTTGTTCCCCCGACTTGGCAAACAACAACCCCCGTTGTTGTTTCCTCGAACAACAACCCCCCCTTTCGTTCTTCGAACAACAACGTAAGATCATTGCAGACAGTGCATCGGATGCTTGTCATCCGTTTCATCCTTGGTGTTTCGGAGCTGTGGTGTTCCGCAGGCTCCGGGAGTTGGCCGGCGACGCCGCCACTCGGACTCCCCACAAGTCTCGAGCTGCGAAGTGCTCACTGTCATGAGATGCGACAAGGCCCGACACTCGGCAGGGGGCCTTGGAGCCCGGGCGACTTACACAGTCGTGCCGGCATGTGACAATTCAGCAAGGCAACATGACCAAATAAGAAAGAGTCTTGAGTTTCAGAAGGATGCGGGCCCAAAGGCGCCGTTCTGCCTCTTGAAGGGGCCTGACAATTTCCACTTTTGCGGGCTTGGAGAAAGGATAGCTGCTAGCTACTTTAACCTCTCGAGGAAAAACTCTGTTCTCCTGTTTCTCCATCAGTCGGTGTCGATCACCTTGTGGGGGTGGTAGTTGAGCCAGGATCCAAGACCGGCTTATCGAAGAGGCTGACGGGAGCTCTGCACGATGCAAAATCCTGGTCATTGTCGGCAGGTTCAGGCCCTACGGAATGCCAGCAGCTTCGCCGCGAACGCATCGGCAAATGTCAGAACTGGCGTGTTGAGAGTGTGAAAATTATGAGATGCTGTCGTCGCCCGCCAGGCAGACCTTCAAGAGCAAAATCGAGCATTGCAGGTCAGGGATGTCAGGGAATGAGGAGGAAAAGAGGCTTGTTGTTGCCAGAGAGGCTCGGGTCGCCCTCCTCGAGCAGCAAAGTCCTGCTGACAGGCGAGTGCAGGCGCTGAGTTCTGCAAGTTCAGGGTCACCTGCGGATGCGAAGATCAGAAAGCACCTCTCATCTTACCGGCTGTTCAGGCTCAGCGTCTGGCTTTCCTTGAGAAAAGCGTCCGTGATCTTGAGGCTGAAAGGCGTGGGATTTCCTTGTCAAATCCGGTATCCGGTCAGATTTTCACAGTCGATCCCACCCTGTGCAGGTCAGCACTTCTGGTGCGGGCAACCGTAGCCGAGGAGCAGTTAAAGCAGCTCCAGAAGCACTTGAAGGCCTTGGACGTGCCGAAAATGGACTCTCCTTGAAGTCGTGCAAGTCGTTTCGTCAGGAGATCACTGAGGATTATCAGATGCAAATCCTCAGCTTGAAGATGAAGGGGCGGGGTTAGACCGAAGCACTCTCTGGCTGCCTGAGTGAAGTGATTCCAGATTTCGATGTACATCATGCTGTGCATACGACGCAGAGACCGCTGAGAAGACCTTGGCGTTTCTGTGATCACGGGCGACGCGAATAGCGGCCCATAGTTTTCATGCTGAAATGCTTCGGCCAAAGCACCAGGTGCGGTCACACTCAGGTCGCAAAATCATGGGTTCCTGCGCTGATTGGCCTCCGCTGTCTTCTCAGTAGAGACTGTCGCTGCTTGGTGATGAAACCTGCGCTGCTCCTGTTGTTTCCTTGCATGGTGGCTCGAATCACACCTGGCAGGTCTGTCGACAGCGTTTGTTCCTGCCAGCCGTAAGAAGGCAGAATCCAGCCATTTCTTCAAGCTGCTTCTGACAGAGTCTAGATGGCACGTATTACAGCATGGTAAAGCAGGCAGTTGGAGCTGGTAGATGAGCATCTGGGTAGCTGCAGAATTTTCAGATGTAAGATGTAAGACACAGCAGGATGCAACAGGCACAGGTCGACACAAGATGCAAAGATGATTTCCTTGTAGAACTCTCGCATATGGGCGGACAGGCAAGAGGGGCTCACACGTCACGCAGGGCAAAACCTGCATCTGATGTCATCGTCAATGTGTGGCCCAAGATCCTGCCGATCTTGACATCCAAAAGCAGTGCGGGTCTATTCCCGTCGGGATCTGACGGCAGAGACCGGCATGACTGAGCAAACTGCGTGGCATTTCGTGCCGACCGTGTTTTCGCTTGGCCACTGTCCTTGAAATCTGTTGTCTTCGACCCTGCTCAGCTCACATGTGGCTGCTGCGCAAAAGAGGGCAGCATCATCGACGATCGCCAGGACCAAGATAGCAGCATCCCTTCTCGTGTGATCTTATGTCAACCATGTAGCCTGGTCTCGTTTGGAGAGAGCTGCTTGCAGGACTCGCGAGCATTCTTCTGCAGGATGGAGCTTTCGGCAGGGTTGAGGGCCTCTCTGGGGCTCGGTGCTCGAATGTAAAACCATAAAGGCTTCGGCCGTGAGCGCAGCATGCCTCACATGATCTCGCACTCTCTTCGCCGACATCACTGCGCAACACTTTAGCAAGGAACTTCAACCCTAGCTTTGCGTTTGCATGTGCTGAGCAGAGAGGATAAGCAGGTCAGGCTGTGTGCTTCGGCAACCGCAGAGCTCTCGCCGTGACAGTCAGGCTCACATGCACTCGCACTTGAGCTAGGATGAGCGCATGCATCAGACGGGACGGGAAGGCGAGCAACAGTCAAAATGGCCGGGAGAGCAAGCAGCTGGATGGCCAAGGAATGTCAAGGAGACAGGGCTTCAGCGCATGAAAGTCGACGATGTCTGATGCACAGCATAGAGGTCCTTTGAAGTGCGAGAGCTGCGAGAAGCACTCGGGCTCCGACAACAGAACCTTGCAAGAGATCACCCTCTCGTGCCACTGGCTTCACGTGTCTCAAACGACTTGCCCTGCCATCAGAGATCTTACGCATGGGACATGACATGTCAGTACCGGAGAGTGTACGCAGAACGTCCGCCTGTGCATCTGCGGGTCCGAGCACGGCGAGCAGACGTGAATTGCTCGGGGTCTTAGTTGCTCTGCTGCTGTTGAGGAAGCCATGCGGCCTGGACGAGCTGGAAACAGACTTCAGCTGCGACCCGGCTGGTGCCTTCTTCGAAGACACCTTGACATCAGCCTCTCTCAGCGAGATGGCACTTTCCTCAGAGTCGTGGTTGTAGGCCACAAGCGCTTCGGACAGAGTGGTGGCCAATATATATGTATATATATATATATATAATATAGAATATAATATATATATATAGAGATAGATAGATAGCTAGATAGATAGATAGTCGATGGTTTGCTTTTCGGGTTCAGTTTTCTAAGTGACTACCAGTACCCCCGGTACCAGACACGTAGCTGCTCCCAGGACCGGGTCAGCTTCAGATTTGCAGGCCAGTCCATGCGGCTTGAGCTCGTCCCGTCGTTTGCTACTGGCAGGCTCATCCAACTTGGCTGGCCTTCGATGGTGTTTCGTTTATGGCGCCAGTCCCAAGGTGCTGCCAGACTGCCTTGGAAATACCACTGTGACAGCGAGTGGACGGCTTGTCGCAGGCCTGCGACAGCAACGGCACAAGCCTCCTACACGCTGCCGCCAGAGCTGGCAGCTATCAAGTTGTTAAGGACCTTGTCTTGTCATGGGTGCGCACTTGCTGCTTTCGAATGTCATCCAATTTCAAGGACTTGGTCCTTCGATCGACTGATGTTAATGCCGTCGATTGCGCGGGCCCTGCATGCATCATGGGCTCATGTCCGGGGTGACGGATTGCCAGATTTGTCCTCCAAGAGGTTCTCAAGGATGTTGCTGTTGAAGGCCTCAACTTTGATTTCGGGTTTGTGGAGGTTCGCAATCACGGGGAGGTGCACTCTCCTGGCTACGTTGGCTCTTCTGAGTCTCTCGGAATAGGCTGACTGCCGCAGTGCAAAGGTGAGGAGCAGGAGGAAATGGACGAAAGAACATGATCTCGTAATGCCTGTGGCAGCGTGTATGTACGACGATGCAGAGAGCTGAAGGATGGAGGATTTCAGACAGTGTCCCCGCTTAACGGTATCCGGCTACTGAGGTGCTGGATGGACACCGCTGCACGTGGCCAGCTGCATGGGCCGTCAGGCGGACTGCAGTTCAGATGTTCCGATGTGGCGTCTCTGCGAGACTTTTTGCAAACAAGCTGGCAATTGCTTCCTGTTGAGTTTTTTTGGGTTCGAACTTGAATGAACTTGACCCACGGTCGTCCGGGCAGGATGTGTCTTTCTACCTGCTGCAAGCAGGGGCTAAGTCCAGCAAGACATCCAGGCAAAGGAATTTAAAGCTTTTGCTCCATTCCACACGGCTGGACTTGCCATTGATCATGCTTCGCTTCAGGGGTCAGACACCGGAAGACCTCTGTAGCCACCCTCACACCAAGGAGGCCTGGGCGAAGCCCTAGCATTCATTGACTGAGCTTTGCAAGTAAACTTCAGTTCGAGTTTGTAGGTGGTCATCGGTTTCGAGGAGCGCCGGCCCAAAGTGGCGAACACACTCAGTGGCCAAGTGCCGGTGTAATGCCGTGCACGTTTGCTGAAGCTGTGGCATGCCAGTGCATTGGTTGCAGCCCTGCTTGAGGTCGGACTGCCGACTCGGAGCATGCCAGCCTTCGATACCAGAGGCCTTCTTGATGTAGGTCAGTATTCTGGTGGCACGGGTGCGCAAGCCAGTCGGGGAAAGTGTACGGGCATGGAGAATCGAGGCGGTTGCTTGTGCTGGGACCAAACGTCAAGCTTGCCAGTCCTCTGAGCACTCCGAAAGAGCACCGTCCGACGGCGAGCACAGGCTCCAAGTCGGTTTGGAGCTTTCCGAACAAGGCTTCGAAGATTCGGTTCATCTCGCGCCGAAAGCACATGGGTGCAGGATCCGCCGATACGATAGTCTTTTCAGAATGCACGGTCTTTAGCAGCAGCAGTGTGTTTCATGTGGACACTGCCGTGTTTGCTGGAAATTCGTTTTGTGTTGCATTTTGTGTGGGCAGCATTCGAGACCCGGCACATAGTAAATCTTTTTGACAATGCCAGTTAAGTATGATAGCAAGTTCCGACAGAAGCACCGGCCACACGAAATACACGAATCACGGCGGCCACACACACACACACACAATGCGTTTCTCCATGATAGCGGCATAATTTACGGTATAATCATTGTGAGCCTCAAATCAAGAGGCATGCATTCTGTCTGCAACCGGGCAGTTGGATCGATGTGGGCGTATCCCGAAACTCCTAAAACAACAAACTCGCCGGTCGTGGATGCCTGATGATTCCTGCGTCGGAGGGTGCACGGGCTTTAGCACTAAACGCGCAGAAATTCCTGGCCAGGCTGTGGCCGACCACGTGAGACCACAAAAGGTCATGCACGACCAGGCTTCACCGATCCTGGCCTCAGCGAAGACATTGGCCTCCGTGAGTGCGATTGTCATCCACTGCTGTCGTCCGTCCAGCCTTGTGAGCTGCGGCTCTTCCCCCCTCTCCTTCATGTTTGGGGTCTCCATCTACGACCGACCCAACTTTGTTAGTTTGAGGACAAACCAACTTTCCGCAGCAGAGTTAATTTCGGAGCGAGAACCTAGCTGGGTTTGTTTCCGGGGCAGGAGAAACTGAGTCCCTCAAAAAAGGTTAGTTGCGGAGTGCGATACTAACTCCACAGGGTGGGTTTGTTTCCGGAAGGAGAAGTTAACTCTACCCAGAACAGGAGTAGGTTTATTTCCGCGTAAATTTCCGCGTAAGAAACTAACTCTGTAGCACCGGGTTTGTTTCCGGTAGAAGAAACTAACTCCCGCAAGAAATCTCATTTCTTCATCTTTAGAAGACTTTATGTTTTTCTTCGCTATTAACCTCCCTGAAGCGAATTCGTGTGGCTTCTCTTTCTTGCTTGTTAGTTTGTCTTGTTTTTAAAGCTTTTGGCCACCCAAAACGAATTCACGTAGCTTCTCGACGCTTCGATTTCATTTGTTCGCTTTCAACGAGGCTTCAAGGAGGCTTGAGAACAAGCTTTTCGAGAATTTTGCACACTCTTTCTAAAGCCCCCTTCAAGCACATTTTATCAAGCCACCGTCCACGCCCCTTCTCAAACTCCGTTGAGAAGCCCCCCTTCTCAAGCACCCCTCATTCCCCTTCTCAAGCCTTCGATGTTCCCGTCCCCCCCGCCGGAGGTCCCCTTCAAGAACCTCCCACTTCTCAAGCCCCTTTCGTCGAATTCAGAGGGATCATGCCCCCCAAAAAATTGCTTTGCAGGAAACACAAACTTACGCCCCCCCCCCTCTCACCCTCCGAGTTCACCCCCCCTCTTCAGAATGTATTTTCTCTAGGAGAAACCAACAC
>CAJNJA010003582.1:0-12556 GCA_905231915.1 Symbiodinium necroappetens | reverse complement strand
TATATACACATGTATGTATACATACATATAGGCCATATCTCGTTTCTGCACATATACCAATCAATCAAATGATTACTAACATCAATCAACTACTTGGTTAGGTAATTAAGCAATTAGTGAATTAATGAAGAAACTAACTGACTAACGATTGAAACAACGAACTGGTTAACTAACAAATTAACAACAATCAACTACTTGGTTAATTAATGAACTAATTACTCTATGAACTAACTCATCGAATATGCAACAGTTAAATGACCAGGTAATGAAGTAACTGAGTAATTTGTATGCTTCCATTAGTTTACAACATAATTAGTTAAATAGTTAGTAATAGTTTATCAAATGATTTATAGGTATATATATATATTATATATATATAATGTATGTGTGTGTGCCGATGAATTTATTCACACCTGTACATGCATAGATACAGACATATCGCACGTAGATGTGTGAACCTACGGGGGGATGCATATGAAACCGCCACGGCGTGCCAAAGACCAAATCTTCGTGCGCACCTACACTTTTATGTATATGCGTAAGTGTACGTACGTAAAGGTACATGTCTGGACGAAAGGTTTGGCAGGACGTGTAGGCTCTGATTGCTCTCGTAATCTTCCAACTTGAATTGCTCCAGACTTCTGCGAGGGCAGCGATTTCAGCCTTGGAGTGATCGTGACAATCTGGTGACGGTGCTATCCTCCATGTACTGGGCACACAGCGCTTCACAAATCCCGCCACACAGCTTTGTAAACCGAATGACTGCATTCATACATTCTGGCTGAGGGTTCTGGATAAAGCCCGCCCCTAGGTAGAATGCAGCAATCCCACACGACTTTGGTAGGGCATCTAGCCTGCTGGTACCCACTAGCAGTTACCGCAGCCGTCCAGACCTGGACACATCAAACATCAAAACCTTCGACACTCTACTGAACATCTTCATCGACTCGACTTTACGAAAGCTACGCAGGCCTGCAGGCCCTTCACTGCAGCACTTCCACGACCTATCCCGCAGCCCGAACTGAATACAGACCACTGCGGTGGCGAAGGCCCTAAAGTTTATAAACCCTGAACCCTATGGTCTTGTTCATTTTTACTTAAATGCTAACCCCAACAGGATTTCACCGCCAGCGCGCACCTAGGAATGTCAAGGTGCATACTCTACACAGGCGGTCCAGATGGGAGGCTGCCCCGTGTACTTGAAATTTTGGGCTTCAGGGTTTAAAAGTTTAGGGTGCGTGGCAAACCGGTAGTTGAGGCTTGGCCCGGTTTTCAGGGGATGAGCGTTTACCTACAGGCTCCGTTGTAGTTCCTTTTCGTGGTTTATGTTTAGGATCCTATCAGGTAATGATCCTATAAGGTAATCCCCAAAAGGACCTACAATGGAGCCTATGGGTAGGGCCTATGCAGCGGCGAAAAACGCGTTGGCTACTCTTCATATCTATCTCTTCATATGCTCGAGCTTCGAGACAAGGGTAAACAGGAACGGTATTGAATGTATTGATATGTTGGTATAACAACACTCTCTTGGCGTCAAGAGGATGACGAAGGGTTGGAGCATTTTCCAAGTTGATGTCGGATGCTTGGTGTCCTCTTGATTGAATATTAGGAGTGAGGACAGTGCCTGACAGTGCTTGGGTGTCCCAGGAAAGTCTGGCCACCTAAGTTGCGGAAAGTTGGTTCTTGGAACGAAGGTGGCGGCAGATCTAGCTTTCTCACCTGCTACAAAGTGACAGCCGCATACGAAGGCCTACAAGCCAAGATTTGCGAATAAAGTTTGCGATGCTAAAGCACCGACAACCGTCAACCTTACCACGCCTCGCTTCCTTTGGTCGGCAGCTTCGCAAACTGGGACAAACGAAAGCTTCTGTGTCCATTCGGCTTCTGACGTAGACTCTTACCATGACCCTCCTGATACCCTTAAGTGGGCTACAACATGGCCCCCAAATGGTACATACATAGAGGGTCGAATAGACGAGGGTAGATGGAGGGTTTAACGTCTAGGGTTTAGCCCAGGCTGGAGCAATTAATACCCTCGAACTGCACGGGCAGCCCCCCTGGACCTGCACAGTGCCAGTCTGCAAAGCGGGAAAGATCGTTTCGCCAGGTGCACGGCCTTTACATTGCAGGCGGACAGTCGTTGTAGTTAAAGGATTCAGACCAATCTGGGACGTTCAAACGACGGCAGCGCAGTGCCAGGTCCATTGAACATGTGCTCCAAACGCGTTGCCAAAGCCATAAACAGTGAACCTTGAACCGTAAACTCTTGAACGCCGAACCCGGAAGCTGTACATCAGGAACCAACTCAAATCCTTTTCGGGCTTGAAGTACTCAGGACCCTTGTCCGTCGGAAGCAACAATAGACCCAGCAGTTGGACCCTAGGACCGACGGTGCACGCAGGCCATGCTTAAGCCCCGTCTGCTTAAG
This sequence comes from Symbiodinium necroappetens, assembly GCA_905231915.1. Classification (NCBI taxonomy): domain Eukaryota; class Dinophyceae; order Suessiales; family Symbiodiniaceae; genus Symbiodinium; species Symbiodinium necroappetens. The sequence continues at coordinate 10,128 of CAJNJA010003582.1, read as the reverse complement.
CCACGGGCTCCTGTTTCCGTGAGTCTCCAAGTAACACCATGGACATTTAGACCCAAGTAAGACATACTAGCAGTTACTAGCAATAACAGTATAATACTAACACTAGTAATAGTAGATACAAGTCTAGAATCTAAAAATATCAATACTACTACTAATAATCGCCGTTTGGAGCATTGGGGTTGGTCAAATGGTTGCCAGAGACAGCCTGTGCCAAACCAGGCAGTCTCTGGAAGAAGTTCTGAACCCGTCAAGGTCTCCATTGCGCCACAGGAAGGAGCAAGCAAAGCTGATGTACTCTGCCTTTGAACAATGATTTCTGAACTTAGCTGCTTGTTGGTGTTTGAGTTGTTTTTGACAAAGGTCGGCAGGGATGTAATGCATGACCGTGGCATCTCAAACTCAATCGTAGTGTCAGCTCGTCGGCGCGTTGTGCTTCCTTGATTACCTAGATTTCGAAGAACTGCCACAGCTATCCTGTTTGGTGGAAGGAACTTGAAGAAGCTGACCTAAGTCTGTTCTGAAGCTCACTTATACTCTTCAGGGCGCGGGTTCAAGCAGTTTTCTGAGCATATCAACTCTGCGAGGACTGCCTTCTGCAACTGCGAATGCATCGCAGCTTGCGGATTTCCGTGCTCACCTGCGGCTTGGTATATCCTTCGAGTCGCAGCGCTACGAGTCCGAAGTGAGCAGCTCCATCTTTGTCGAGGAACACGCAGCAAGGGCTGCCCTCGCTACTTCTTTCTGGAAGTGTCAACATGTTGCATAGCTGGGCTTGGCTGTCTACCGCGCATCTCCAAAGTCTACGTTCCCGGAATTTAGCCTGGGACATTCTCGAAGTTGAACCCTGCATTCACACAATATGATTCCAACTGGGAGAACAGCTCATCTCGCAAGTGGCAGCGGCCACAAGTGGTGATCTTCACTTGGCACTTTGTGTTGACTGTCTCCAAATGAGCTTCCGAGATAGTCCAACGATCTCAATTTGACGGGCATGGTTGCCGCGGCCAGCACCAGCACTAGCACCAGCACCAGCACCACCATCACCAAAAAAAACAAAAACAACAACAACAGCACCAACACCGATTTCTTCTGCTACTACTACTGCTACTGCTACTACTACTACTACTACCACTACTACTACTACTGCTGCTGCTACTACTACTACTACTACTACTACTACGAGGACGACGACTACTACTACGACTACGACTACGACTGCGACTACGACTACGGCTACGACGACGACTACATACATACATACATACATACATACATACCTACTACGACGACGACGACGACGAGTGCTAGTACTAGTACTAGTACTAGTAGTAGAAACAATGTCGCCTGCATGACCACGGATAAGGGCAACCACACAATGACTGCATCATAAGTAGCATCAGAAACAGCACAAGCAACTCACGCAGAGAATGCAACACCACAATTAACCAGCAGAACACGAGAACATACGAGAACAGCAGCAAAAGTAGAAGATAAAAGAGACGGCCGATGCCGGCAACTTCAACCCCAAGAGCACCACGACCCCCCACTGCCAACACCCGAGCACCACCATCAACGTTGCCGGCCAGAATGACGAGCAATCAAGCGACAACATTGATGACGACAACAGCGGTAAGGACGGTGACTACTACTGCAGGCGGTGCACTGCTCCTCCTGCTACGACGGACACAAGAGGCGACAGTGCAATAGCAACTTGACGAGAATTTGAATTAAGCTTTTATGTTCAATTGTGGCAAAAGCCCAAAAGGTCGCTGAACAAAACTCAACCCTAAACCCTACATCCGATGAAGATCGCCGGATATAGCCAAGGGCGGTCAATCTTGCCACGAGAGTTACAGCATCTTCAAAATGCCATCTGTTGCTTCCCCAAGGACGGTTCAGCATCGAAAATCCTTACACACTGACCCCCTTGCAACGGCGGGAACGTCTTCTTGTCATGCCTCACATTTCCAAGAGCGGCAGTTTTAGCTTAGCTGAACAAGACTGATATCTTCGCGCTAAGACCCTGCCATTTTTCTCAAGTCTGACACCTTGCGCAGCATGCTGAACCCTTGCTGAAAACATGGAATCGTTGCGCTGCAGTGCGCTGCGCGAAGCTACATGCTTCGTACACATTCCGGGTGCATTTCCTGTAACTAGCCATCGCATCTGCGCTGACCAGTGTACGTCCAGCTTGGGGGGTTGGGTCTTGAGTGGAGGCTCGGCGGCTTCTACACCACTTTTTCGCACATGAGGAGATGAGGAGACCTGGAAACTTCCATGCTGATGCTGGGTCTCGGTAGATGCCGCCACCTTCACTGCCGCGCTATGGGTCACTGCAAGGTCCGGTTTAGCCAAGGTTTGGATGCTGCTTCTGTGCTACCTAAGCCTGACACCCTAAACATCCCTGAACCCTAATCCCCAGCTGACTTATTGTTCCTTTTTATAAATCCCAAATCCGAAATGTCCATCACCCCTACATGCTAGCTGATTGTTTGAGCTGGGGTCTTTCGGCACAAACAGCTGCGACCAAGACCAGAGGGACCCATCTTAGCAGAACAGAAGCTGCCACCATCACGTGCTAATACTAGTACCAATACTAGTAATACATTCAATAGAAGTACTAATGATCATGACAAGAATAGTAATACGAGTAATCATAAGAATATGACAAGCTCTACACGGAACGCCAACTATGCTTCATGAACTCTCGCAGTGATGGCGGCTCAGACTAACAGTAGCTTTGGAGAAGAACCCGTAACACACCCTTGTGCCATAGCAGGCTGTTGCAGCACGCAACAAAACCACTAAACCTCTTTGACGCCCCTGGCGATGCGTGTGACAGGAGAGAGCATCCTCTGAACAGCCTAAACCTCTAAACCGTTCAACCTGGACCCAAAAACTGAAAACCGACAACGACATCAGAAAGCTGAGCCTGCAAAGCCCCTTTTTGTAAGATCCCTTGAAACTCCATGTAAGGGTGTTTAAGAAGACCGTGCCAGGCCCTGCAGCAAAGTAGGTTTGATAGCTTAGTGTATCCTCGCAGTGAGCCAAACGAATTTCAGGAGCCGTGGCAACCACATTGCCCGGGACTGCACCTCAAGTATGTTCATAAACATTATGCAGTGAAACCCAACACCATAAAGGGACCCTATTATACAACCTCATAGTACCTACCCCGTAAGGAGAATTCAAGAAGGGATTCTACAGTTGTGGGCCTCAAAGCAAGGGTCTTGCGGAATCAGCGGTCTATATTAGGCCCCTCGTTGTTCTGCGTGTCTCAAGCATTCTACTGTTATCGAGTCTTAGGTTTTAGAGGGGTTTCGCTGGTAGGGTTTACGATGGAATATGAGGGGGGGGCATAGTAGCCGGAGTAGGGTTTCGGGGTAAATTACAATAATACAATCGCAGAAAAGGAACCCTGAGAAACAGCACGATTGCTCCATGCCACCATACTACTGCTCAAAACCCGAAACCCTAAAGCCCGTTTTGGGAATTGCACATCAGCAAAGCCTCATGCCTTCGGGGGGTATGTTGCGGATTACTTCGATGCAGGTCTTCTTTCGTTTGCAGTCGCGGGCTCTCGAAGAAGTGTTGTTTGTTCTGTTCCGCTGCTAGCATTTTCTTCTGAGAACCGGCCGGAGAAGCTCCGCAACATCATCGCCGTGCTGGCAAGCCACGCATTCGGCCTCCAGGGTTTGGCTACCCTAAAGCCCTTAGAGGCCTTAGGATGTCATTGAAGTGAAGGGTCTGTGACCATGGCTTCTCAGCCTCCACTATTCCGTCCGAAGTTGCTCAAGCCGAATCTGATCAGTAGCTTATAGTAGCTCATTACAGGTCCCATGCTGGTTGGACCAGCCACCCTAAAGCCTAGAGGCCGTAAACAACCCCAAACATCCCTGAAGGGCCTCAGTCAGAGTCATCACCATGAAGCAACAAAGCTCGGTTTGTGAGCACCAGAGTCTCGGCACCTGGGCTTCGGCTCGGAAATTCTTCAGGGTCTCGCCTCGCACATTGGCTCAAGAGGGTAGGACATATCTTGGGGGTCTCAGGGCAAGTGTGGCACGAGACGTGCCTCTGTGTGTGTGTGTGTGTTCAGGGATGAGGCTTTATAGAGCCCTTTGAGACTCAGCGTTGAGACATTAAGGCTCCGCCTAGAACAAACGGATTTTGGATCCTGGCGCGGAGGGTTGTCATTTCCCAGAGCAGGCACTCCAACAAGTCACCCACTCACCTTAAGAGAAACTTTTAGGTGAGCCACGAAGCCCCTACAGCCCGCCAATCCCAAAGACCCTAACTAACCCAAAACAGCCACTGCACCCCCAAACATAGCAACATGAATGGACCTGAAACAACATAGTCGAGCCCGGCGCTCCACTGTGCCGATTCCAAAGCACCCGTGACGAAACCGATCACCTCAGGTGCTCTTTTTTGGGCTTTAGGGTTTCGGTGATCTCCGAGGTGTTGCTTTAAGGGTCCATGTGCTCAAATAGTATATACTTTGGCCTTATAATGCAGTCCAAGAGGTATTTTAGGGCCAACCAAAGTCTATGCTGCATGGGCACACGAACCCCTAGGGTCAGGCTTAGCATATCTGTAGGGATCGGTAGAGTTCCTCTTAGGATACTTCATGTGGAAGCTAGATAGGCCCTAAACCCTCAAACCCTAAGCCCTAAACCCTCATGAAGCCTACACCCTAAGCCCCAAGGAAGTACAACTGAGGGCCGAAGACTGCCATGTTTCCTTGGAATTTCTTCCGCTGGTCTGTAGGTTGTAGATGGGTTTAGGGCTTTAGATGGGTTTAGGGTTTAAGATGGGTTTAGGGTTTTAGATGGGTTTAGGGTTTTGGATGGGGGTTTTAGATGGGTTTAGGGTTTTGGATTGGTTAGGGTTTTAGAGGAGCCTAAGATACCCTTTGTGCCGCTGCAGATCTTCCACCCCCCCTATCCTGCAGACCGAGCGGGAGTGCATGCGACCTTGAGACTCGTCTTGGGTTTCCTGAGCCCTCTAAACCCTAAAACCCTAAAACCCTAATCCCTACGCCCCTAAACCCGAAACCCTAAACCCCCCTAAACCCTGAAACCCTATAAACCCTATAAGCCCTAAAACCCTAATCCCTAAGCCCCTAATCCCTGGAACCCTAAACCCTATAAGCCCTAAAACCCTAAAACCCTAATCCCTAAGCCCCTAAACCCTGGAACCTGGAACCCTAAACCCTATAAACCCTAAAACCCTAAGCCCAAACCTCTGAAGGACCTCGGCTTACGCTGCTCGCTGCTTATTGGTATACTTGGAGATCGCGGGCCTTGGCGCTTCAGGTCTTTTGTGTTTAGGGTTTAGGGTTCAGGGGTTAGGGTTTCGGGACTAGGTTTAGGATTAGGTTCAGGGGTTAGAGTTTAGGGATTTGAGTTTAGGGGTTTTGGGTTTGGGTAGGGTTCAAGGCTCAGGGTTTCGGGTTTAGGGCTTAGGCTTTCGGGTTTAGGGCTGGAGTTTAGGTGTGCTTTGGGATCCGATGGCATGGAGGTGGGTTTGGGTAGCGAATGCAGGGTTCGGGATTCGGGAACCTCCACTTATGGAAACGTTTCGGGCAGGGTTTAGGAATAGGCTTTAGGGGTTTAGGGTTCAGGGGTTTAGGGTTTAGGGGTTTAGGGCTTCGGGTTTCGGGCATGTTCATCTTCAGAAACGGTGTGGCCTCGGTCGCACATTAGCTGCAGCCTTCCGCAATTACCCTGGAAGCCCAGGTCGGGAGTCGAGACCCCGTCTTCCGCAGAGGCACGGCGCCACAGGTGGTGGAGACCGCATTTGCACCCACTCCCCACCTTAGAGAGGGAAGTCTTTGATCTTTTGGGTACAGGTTTGGGGTTACCTATACCAACTCATAGCATGTCATACCATAGCATTGTAATATATTTTGGTATATAATGTAGTGTGTATTATTGTACTACATTCTAGCATGCATTCTCGTACAAAGCCTAGCATATACAGTATATGCTTTGGTAGCTATTAAAGCCCTACACCCATTAAAGTCTTTAATAGAGTACATGCGCACCCAGGTCTTCGGAGCTTCCCGAGCCCTCCAACGTCGTTCCAGTTTGGCGTCTACACTGAGCCTAGGCAGATCTTGCTCAGGTTTCTGGTTCAGGGTTTGTGGTCTTATGGTTTAGGGTTTTATGGTTTAGGGTTAGGCTTTATGGTTCAGGGATTAGGGCTTAGGGATCAGGCCTTAGGATTTACGGTTCAGGGTTGAGGGTTTGAATGCTAAGCCATAAGCCCGAAGCTCCAAACCCTGCAACGCCCAATCGTAAACTCCCTGCGCGCGCATCCCGTAACTTCCGGGACCGTCGACATTGGGATATGCTATATGCATATGTAGAATGTACATACATATACATGTGCGTACATACATACATACATACATACATGCATACATACATGAATGCATACCTAATTGCATACATACATGAATGCATACATAATTGCATGCATATCTGCATCTCTATAGATGCACACGTTCCGACATGTGTAGTATGCCTATTCTGGTCTTTCCTTTGAGGGCAATGTACGTCCTCTCGATCAAAGCCTGCGCCGATGTCACTAAACCCGAAACCAACTTCGTTGTAGCTTCAAGAACGGCTTCAGGCATTTGCAACCCCAATCCTGCATTGAGACCCAGTGTTACATAATCAACCTGGGAAAACAGCTTGCCTTTTAGAACATTACCAGTGATGCAACACCCTAACAAAGGCACACTCTGCCGGATCCAAGACAATGCCAGTTTTATCGACTTCAAGAGCACCCCAAAATGGTTACAGTTAGGGCGCTATGTTACACAGACTCTAAGAGAAATTATCCCAGATCGCCTACCCTAAAGCCTGGAGCCCTAAAGCTCGACCCCCCAAACCACCCTTGTAGCACCTTTCTAGCAGCTTTGAACTTTGAAAGGAGCTGTCAGACATTTCCAGCCCAGCATCGGGCTCGAAATATCGTAAGCCAGGACAGCACCCAAACCAGCCATGAGCCTCCAATTCTCGCGCTTTTTTGGGCTCAGGGCTCTGTCCGGGTTCCTGAAGGGTCCCTCTAAAGGGTTCTATTGGAGGGTTCGAGGGCTGGAGGGCTCAGGGGCTTGGGGGCTTGGGGCGGGGTTGGGGTGTTGGGGGTTTAGAGTTTTAGGGTTTTAAGAATTAATTGGGGCGTTAGAGCTTTAGGGCTTTGGGGTTGTAGCGTTTAAGGCTTTAGGGCTCCAGGGCTTCAGCCGTTTAGCGATTTCCCGCGTTTAAGGGCTTTAGGATGCTAAGGTTTAGGGATTTCAGTTCAGGGCGAAGCGCTTTGGGGCTTTGGCGTTTCGACTCGCGCACTCGCACAAAGCACTTGGGTCTAGGGTTCGGGGATTCAGGGGTTTAGGATTTAGGGCCTTAGGGTTTTTGGGCTATATAGGGTCTTAGCGTTGCTTCTGCTTTCGCGTTAGCTGGCTTTAGGGCGGGTGTAGGGCTTTAGAGCTTAGATCTATTGGGGCTCTAGGAAAGCCTAGCTTGATACTCGGAGGGTTGCAGCAATGATAAAACACTGAATCATGCGTGTATACTTGTATATTGGCACGTACATACATGCATGCATGCATGTCCACTCATCCGCGCACATAAACGCATGCATGCACCTGTACATGTCAATGTATCAATGATAGTATGCATGCATCTGTACAGTACTAACTAACTAGGCCCTGCATATATGCACCCATCTATCCATAATGAATGCATGCATGCATGCATGCATGCATGCATGAAGGTGCATGCATGTGCTTGGCCGTACATGCCTAGGTGCATGCATGCCGGCACGACAAAACGAACCCTGGCATTGACCAAGACATACATGCACAGGTACATAAATGCATGCATGCATACATACATACATGCATACATACCAAAAGTCGGCACATTACACGACAGTTGCGTGACAATGCATGCACCCATACATACATGAATGAACACATGCATGACAGGTTCCATTTCAGTTCAGTTCACTCAGTTCATGTAAGTCCCATTCATTACATCGCAGTTCATTTCAGTTTCATTTCAGTTTTGTCAATTAAAACCAACGCATTACAGTTCGTTTCACTTCATTTAAATTCATCTTTAGTTCATCTCAGTTCGTTGCATTCATGTATTCAATGATGTGCTCAATCATTCACTCATCTCATGATTGCTGAGTAGGGGGTGGCGGGGTGTAGGTCGACTATCTGCATCGTAAACCAAACTTTGCCGCAAGGCAAACAACCAGGTTCATTGATTCATGACATAGGCTTTACACTTGCGATTGATGCCTGCTGAATTCTACTTGGGGTTAGTAGACATTCAAGGCAGCGACCCTGTAAGTGCTAAGTGTACGGCAATAACCGTAAAGCCGGTGCCAGCGGGTGAAAAGCTCAGGACAGAATGCCCACTTGTGAGACTCACTCAAAAGCTTACGCAGCTAGATGGTGGTTATTTTCGTGCTCTCACGGCGCATTACATGTGCTGCTACCCGCTAGGCCTAGCTTATTCTTAGCTTTTAGATGCTTGGCTTCCGAAGTTCCCAAGACAGCCAAGACACGCTGAAGGCCACAGGGGACTGTTTGTGACGTCGTGGACCTTGTGTTTGCCTGGGCAACTGAGTGCGCCGTACGCCAATAGCCTCAAACACCTGCAAACATGACATCGATGCCGAGTACTATACAATTCTGCCCTCTGTCGTACCACGCCTCCGACTCTAACCCATGAGAGAACGAGCGAGAGAGAGGGAGAGAGAGAGAGAGAGAGAGAGAGCGAGAGGGAGAGACAGGGAGAAGGAGAGGGAGAAGGAGAGGGAGAGAAAGAGGGAGAGAAGGAGGGAGAGAAAGAGGGAGAAAGAGAGAGAGAGCGAGCGACGGACACGTGCATGTCCATGTTGCGTATATCTACCTTAGGTCTTTTTGTAGTTCTTTTTTCTATATACGCGTGTCATTTCACCCTAATGATTCCAGTGTACCTGTCGTACCTGTCAGGCTCGCCGCGTATGATTTCTGTGCCTAAGGTTTTCCGATCTGAAGGGGGGAGGGCACACGAGTGGAGCAGGGCAAGTCTTATCGAAGAACACCTAAGGTGTAATTCGAAAGGGAAACCGTAATTACCATCCTTCAAGGTAGATCGGTTGCTCTAGGTAGGGCTGGGGGTGTCTTGCATGGATTGCGTGATTAAGGAGGCGGGCACCGGAGCAAGACCTAGACTTAGCAGCGGCTGAGATGCTTCATGCACTCAACCCGACAGACCACCCAAATGAACCCTAAACCCTTAACAAAGGAGCCTTGATAATTAGAATCGGGTTTTAGGGTATATGAAACTACAATCCCAAGAATGAGCCCCAAAACTGCATTGGTAAACTATTTAAGCCCCTATATATTACAGTAACCTCTGCAACAAACACCTCAAGCTCCGAAGTACTTCTGGACACCTCTAATCCATAATCTTTAGCATTCGGGGCCGGGCTTTAGGGGGCCACACGCCTCACGAGTTTCGGCCTCCTAGGTAGGGTTTCGGAGCGAGGTTGCTTGGTTCAAGTGGCAGGCTGGGCCCCTAAACCCTAAACCGTTGGGACTCCGAGGAGGAACCAAGGAATCCTAAGTTACAACGCCCTGCGAACAATTTCTATGACTGTGCGTGTGGCCAAACTTAAGATATAGATGTTAGTAACCCCTTTATAGACCCGTTGTAACCCCCTTATAACTCTGCTGTCCATGTAGTAAGTCCCTGCTAACTTACGGGACGTTAGTAGAGAGTTAGTGGGAAGGTATAGAAGTTATTAAGCACAAGTTAACTTCATAGCTAACTTTTTCTAACTTATTTTAACTTATGTTAACTTACAACGGTTTTGTGTTAGAATGGTCTTTGTATTTGTCAGTGATGGCTTTTTTGCGTTGCATTCTTGTGGCATGGTGATATGATAGGAGTTGATAGGATTGGATGTATTGATGTATGTATGTATGTATGTATGTATGTATGTATGTTGTCTATATAAATGTATATGGTCATATATGTATATACAAAAATATATAATCGGGTGGGCAGGTTGCAAAAGCGGACAGGGGGGAGGGGGGAGGGAAGACAGGCACAGAAACAGGGA
>CAJNJA010003571.1:0-17972 GCA_905231915.1 Symbiodinium necroappetens | reverse complement strand
CCATAATTCGGAAAATCACGGAAATTATTAGAAATATTGGCAAAATCAATATTTTCTATGATTTGTCTCTGGGAAATCATGGAAAATATTGATAAGCCAACAATTTCCATCGACCTCCTCCCTCCAGAACCCATATTTTGGTATTCATATTCCTAAGAGACAAAAGCAAATATAAATACCGGGGAAATTACCAAACACACATATATATATATATATCTATGCTCGATATTTATTTATCTAAATAATAATTTCAATAATTCTATATTAAACATATTAAAAATAATACTAATATCTATCATTATAAATATATTAAATATTTATAGCTCTAATTTCTTAGAAATATAAATTCGAAAATTTCAGTCTATTCATAATTCTCAAGAAATTTTAACCTAGAAGTTTAAATCTTACAAATTTAAAAAAGTAAGTATTCAACAGAACAAAAAAAATATATCAATCAACCTCGAGACTCAAATCTCATAATTATATATATAAAATACGACACACATACATTAATTTAAATTTTTTAATACGATTAATATCGATTCTTTTTTCAATTAATATAAAAATGCCAAGAAAAAGAATCATATCCTTCATCCCAAGCTCGCTATTTGAGATAAGATGATTAGCTTTAAAAATTGATAGATCTCAAATCATATTTTTTTGCCTGCAAAACATGGGCCTCCCAAAATATTTATTCCGATATTGAATTGATTTTCTCAAAGATCGTATATCAATCCGAGCCAATTTTGTTGCGCGTCGTGACGAATGTTCGCTGTGGAACTTTGGAACCCGCCTCGATCGTTGGATGCCAATTCGGTCCCTTCGAATCAAACCCGAATTTCACGTAAGATCAATGCCTCATTCTATGCGTGTAAAGGCACAAGGATTAGCAACGTTTCTTGTTGCCGCGTATCAGACAAATCTAATGGGAATGGATGAATACTGAAGGCCGCAAGCACCGGAGCTCCGCTTGAGAAAGAGACTGCTCACGGCGAGAATCGAACCTGATCTTTTGCAACAATGACTACTACCAATACTAGCACTCACAGACTGCGACAGTAGCAGAAGTAAGTAGTTGCAGCGACAGTGCAGCGGCAGAAGCAGCAGCAATAGCAGACATCATCATCAGCAGTAGCAATTGCAATTTTTTTGGCGTGGTTCGGCCTGGTCGATGGCATCAGCCACCCTCGGTCCGGAGCGAATCATACAAACCTAGTAAATCAAGGTGAAACAGCACTACCAACTTAACGACGATGCCAAGACGTTGCAAGGCGGGCAACTACATTGACCGAAACTTGTTCAACACCGGCACTATGCCAGCGCGTTCACTCAAGTCAAGCCTCAACCTGTACACGAGGCACGCGTCTACTTTGTCAGTAGCCTGACGCAGAAGCAGAGCCAGACCGTAGTTTGAAGCTGCCCGACGGAAGCGTGGTCAGCAGCAAAAAATTGCACGCCTTTCTCCTTTCCACCAGTTCTAGAATCTTGAAGGGAGCTCAGCGGACGTTCCAATCGTGGGTCGCGTCGTTCCTCCACTTGTACCTGTAGGAGCACCAGTCCCACCAGCAGTCATATGCCTCATGGTACATTTCGTCAATGACGACCTTGAGCTCCTTATGTGCCCCGCACTGGTCATCGAGCCAGTCGATGCACTCCTGTTCCTTCGTGCTCACATGGAAGGACGGACACTTGGGGAAGCTACGGCTTTTCTCCTCGTGGCTCTTCGAAGAGGCCATGTGCACTCAATGTAGACCGAACGCCACCCCCCGTTAGCCCAGGAAATGTGCTTGATGTTGCAGTACTCGGTGACGGCTTTTGGTCAGATCGCGGACGACAAAATTGAGTTGAACTTGAACCGGGCCTCCCCTGTGACCCGATATACATCTCCAACTGTCAGCCTGCCAATGACAGGAGAATACTTCACGCCTGCCAGGTCCATAATTACAATCGGCGTTGAACAGCTGCAGCTTGTGAGAGATGCCGGGGATGCCCAGGCACAACAGAAGCTTCAAGTTCACCCTGAACGTGGCAATGGTTCCATCCAGGCCTTGGCCACAGTCCTCCTCGATTGCCGCACCAATGCTGAACTTCAACTTGAGCGGGTCTGCCGGCTTCACGCCAATGCAGGTGATCATGTCAGCACTGAGGCACGGAACTTCACGCCGTTTGTTTTTGTAGTTTGCAGGCTGAAAAGGTTCCTCCACCAGGCAAGATACCGACGGCACTCTTGGCCTCCTCATACAAGCCGTCCTTTGTGTTAAGGCCCGGTGGAGGAGGAAAGACGAGGCAGATCGGACCGGTGCCTTGTGACATGGACCTAGGGTGAAACCAGTGTAGTTGTGTTTAGCCGCGGGCAGAGCTGTCAACGAGGGCACCCTCAGAGCCCGCAAACTCCTGCATGGCGGCCTCTTCCTCGGCCTCCACTGCAGCCTCCTCCTTAGCCTTGATTTGGGCTGGATCCCTTGGCCAGCGCAGCCGTCACGGTTTTTTTTCATCTCCTGGTGGTGAGCCTCGGCGGCATGGCGATGCCGCATCCTGCACACCAAGACAGGCTCCGCACCATCGCAGATGCACTGCCTGTAGTCCGCGACACATCGCAGGGCGCCGTGGATCGCACCTTTTTCCAGCGCGGGTCCTGGTCCAAATGCTTGAGCCGAGCACGCTGCTCCGACGTGAGGTTGCCCGTTGTGGCTTCCACGAACTTCTCATAGAAATTGCCGACGGCGGTATCCTCGAGGTCGCCACTGGTAGCCGCTTGGATCTGTTGCAGAAAGTGGTGGCCGAGCTGGTTTTCGTGCGTGTGCAGGGCCAGCACATGCTGGGCGTGGCGGTTCAGCGTAATCGAGAGCCGATCTGCCACATCCTGGTGCGCAGTCTGCAGCAGGGAGCTGCCACAAGCGGCAGATCCATATTTCACCTTCAGCCTGTTCACAAAGTAGTCGATGTTGATATTCTCTGGCCTGCACTTCTTGTCCATCTTGAACTCCTCATGCCCAATCTGGTCCATCTCATGCTCGGTCTTGCGCAAGCTTCCTGGGCCCATTGCGCGGCGTCCTCTTTGGCGGCGAGAATCTGGGAGTTCATGGTCTCCATTTGCAACTCGTGAAGGATCGCCACCTGAGTGGCATCATTGTCGGCCTCGCCGAGCATGAGCGTTGTCAGTGTCTCGACAGCCATCGTGTCGCCGGCATGTTCTGCCTTGTCGATCATGTCCAAGAAACACTTCGTGTGCTGCCCCGCGGTCTCAAGCTTCGGGTCTTTGAAGTCCAGGCCGGAAAGCGAAACTTTGGTGGTGCACTCCTCAGCACAGCGCGACCCGAACGTCTCCTGGTTGTGCGTCGCTCCCAAGGGGTGATCGATCCCCGGGCAGGCAGCCGACCAGGTCGTCTCACACGTGACCTCCTGCAGGATCTTTTCGCACGGCGTTGGCTCTAACTGAGGGCTGCAGATGCTGGGCTTCTGCGTCTCAGATGCTTCACTGTGAACCAGCTTGTAGCCAGTGACGGGGACAAGGCGCAAGACGACCACAAGCGACAAGAATGAAGTCAATGAAGTCATTGCTCCAAAATTAAAACAGTTACAACAGCTGCTGGAGTCGGCTTGAGCCGACGTGTAGGGCCAGGGGTCGCGTCACTTACAGCGAAGCTTGCAAAGAATTTACTGCGTCCTTTCAATAATTTCCGCACTTTTTCCGTGCCATATGGCGTGTCGAACACCTCATGAAATACAACTTGTGCGCATGATGCCTGCAAATTCTCGAAGGTTCCACGGCCTCACCCTCAGGAATAGAACATTCGGGGCTTAAGATTACCACCAAGATTTTGATGAAGAGACAAGAGGGACAGGGGGATACAGCACGGAGCGCAAGATGGCACATAAGGTGAGACAAATCCGTCGGCTTCCAAGGGCACCTCATGGCGCCTCTCTCCACGCAGTTCTCGGACAGGGTATGACGAAACGACAAGCAAACTGCAGACTAAAACATGAAAAGACACCAGGAGACATCAGGAAGAGAGACAAATCTTGCCAGACTGATCAGAAACCCCCATCGCCTGCTACTTCTCGTAATCTTCTTCCTCGTCCTCTGCGGCTTCGAAATGGTTGCACGTGAGGTTGAGATTGTCGATGCCTGCAACGGTCGAGATTTGCTTTTGCTGGCTCCAACTAATCCATTTCTCGACAAGCAGCCAGCTTGCTTTGTGCCGTCTAGCTGTCGCTCTTCTCTACTGTCTCGCCCAAGGTTCTGGGGACTAGAACAACTTCGAGGTCTGCGATTTACACCAGCCAGCAAAGAAACACTGCGGTGCCTTCGTGGAACTTCGGTGGCTTCACATCCTGGAGACCGACCCAACACGCAATCGCTGCAGGAAGGCCAATGGATCTACGAGCCCTGGGAAGCCACAGAATCAACCTTTAAGAAGACAGTCAGGATGCAACTTCAATGTCGGAGCACTAACGATCACAAATTGCTCTACTTCTGGCCGCTGGGTGCGCCCTGCATGGGAAGCACAGTGAATTTCTAGAGACATGATGACGTACTCCAACTATCATTTTGGTTGAAAGCCGAGCATTCATACAGAATCACTCATTTATCGCACTGCTATCACAGTACTAAAACCTGTGCACGAAGTCGCAGGAAACTTTTCAGGTGGGAGCCTCACGCGCTCAAGGCTTTCTGGAGGTGGGACAGATTGCAACTTGTTTTGTCCTCTGGCGTTCTTTCACTATTGACAGTAGCTGCAACTCGAGCTGCAACCCCAACTCCGAGCCCTCCAACTCAAATCCCCGTGCCACGTCCTGCCAAATGGATTTTTCCACCTCGGACAAGAAGTTATGGACTGCCAATACCTGTGCACCGCTGGTGTATATCGAAATCCTACACGGTTTCGTCCTCAGGGAAGGTTCCGTCTTCTCCAACTTCTGCAGTTTCTGGGCACTTACCTACCTGCAAGATGCCTCCAGGTTGGTCTGCTACTTACCAAATCTGAGCAGCCCGCCATGGACAAACAAACACATCCTCTGAGTTCTTCCGGCACACCCGCGCACGCACACGCACTTGCTCGCGCACGAACGCACATGTGGAGCGCGCCGGAGAGCTTTTTTGGTCGGACTGTGCTTTAGCATGCTCCAAGTTCCCAGGACCCCTGCACCTCTTCGCGACCAGCCCAGTCAGTCCACCGATCCTGGCAGCAGCGAGCCAGTTCACTTTGGTTTGTAAAGAATACATGACAAGATGGCTCAGACTGTCATAATGATGTAACCTGATAATCCCATGCGCCAGTACGGTAGTATGCTGGTCTAAGAAAAGACTGCTTTTTCTTGCAGGAAAGGTAGGGCATTTTCAAGTCGCTGCGCTCCTCGACTAAATGCAGGCGCGAGGAGTGGCTCGGATTCTCCGCGCTCTTGTTAGGCATCCTGGGATCTTTTGTGGGGATCGGCTTTATAAAGCGTTCAGGCCGAGCGGCTTTGGCTTAGATGGGCGTGGCAGGTGCTTGTGGATGGGGGACTTGCGGGCGCACGGATCTGTGCTGGGGCGCCTGGGGACAAAGAGACGACAGTCGGTCCAGGTGATCTCAACGTGGTCTGAAACCAACATCCACCGCTCTTACGACCGCACATCAAAGTCAAACTCCACATGAGCCTGTCAGGGTACAAAGTCGGATGTCCAGTGGAGAAAGATGGAGTGCACTGTGCATCGGCCGGATACTATGTACTATATACTGCATTGTACTACATATATATGTACTACATACTACATATTATATCATATATGGGCTGCGTCCAGCCACCGAGCCGAGTTGCAAATAGAAGAGAACCGGATGGAGGAAGGACGACTTGTGCGCCACCAGCCGGGTTCGCAAAAAGTCTGCGATCAAATGTGCGGAAGGCGCCCTCGCTATCTTGAAACATCGTACTATCGAATCGTACTGAATGGAGAACCCTGCGATTTGTAACTACTGCACCTCTCACTCCGAGCGGCTCTGGCTGTCTCTCTGGAGGCTTCACTCTATTTGTGTGAAATGCCGCTCTGGTTGTGATGGCAGACTAGGATCGACTGGGGAGGAAGCTTTGCAGCTGTTGGTCTTTCATGTCCACTCGAAATCACACCCGAGGCAGCTTCAAGCAGCAGAGCACTCGGTGCTTTGAAGCTCTTGGGTTGTATCTTGAGATTCGAGACGACAGCATGGGGCTGCAAGCTCTTGGAGGGGATGGCAGGTTGAGTAGCGTGAAATCTTAATGCTTGTCTCATGCCTGTTTCTGAAGCCTCACCTACTGGTCACAGCCGCGCCTGACCGTTGCAGGTAGCTGCTTTTGCCGTAGCGGAACTGGAAGTACAGGCGAGGGTATTGCCGGAACTCCGCCTGTGCAGCTGCACACAGCATCCTAACCCTCTCAAGCCTTAGTGCGACTCCCGGTGTTTCCTTTGTGGCAGCCGTTTCACGGCATCTTGCGATCTCGTCGCAGGCGCATGTCGGGGCATAGCTTGATGCCTTCATTCTATAGCAAGCCCCAAATTCATCGCCATGGCAGCAGCTGCCTCGAACAGGTCTATGGGGATGTCCTGGTAGTACCTAATGCAATGCAATACGCTGCGTCAAGCTCGACATTGCTGTCTGGTATGAGCAGTACACAGCGAACAACAGGCGTACACGTCAAGAACGCCGAATACCGCCCATCTACTCGGACTCTTCGAGGCATCTCTCTTCTACAGCCTTCTTACCTCCGAAGCCTTCCTCCGAAATCCGCGGCGATCAAGATTTGACGAACCCTTCAGGACAAGAGAGGGTTGGGGGTTCTGCTCGCCAACCCACTGCCGAGCAGCCGCACAACAATAAGGGGTCTTCGGCCCTGGCACCTCCAGAAACAGACTTCCAATCCGCAGGCGAACAAGACACGTGACCCGAAGCTGCTGCCGATCATAGACCAGCCCATCCACCTGCAGACAATGCGTCGTGTGTTTCTGAAAGACTGTAAGGCTTGCTTGATCCCTGGATCAAAGCGCACAGCAGCCTACAACCTGCTTAGGGTCCCCCAGAAGTGTCTCCGTCTCGGCGGGCCATCGACGAAGTATGAGGCACACAGAGGAGTGCTAGCAAAGCCACCAGGGCCCCGCAGGACATCTGGTAGGGCCCGGATGCTTCGTTGAGCCGCGTGAGCAGCCGATTCCAGTGCGGAGTCGTCTCCAGGCTCCTCACGCGACAAAAAGCACAGCCAGTGTCAATCCCTGCAGGCTCTCGCATGAGCTTGCCACGGAAAGTGCTGAAAGATTCCTCCCATCTCAAGGCGGGAAAGACAGGCTTCGAGCTTCACCCCTTCGTTCCACCTCTGCAGAAGAGAGCTTTACTGTGGTCTTCTCTGAAGAATCAAAACTCGTGGCGCCTGCCAGCAGGCCTGTGCTTCCCTCATCAGCTTTCGGCGGACTCTTCCGGTCCCCTAGCACCCCCCCACCCACCCCCCCCCCACACACACACACACACACACACACACACACAATCCTGCGGAGCCGCTGGATGCTCTTGGTCCCTGTAGCTGCCGGTTCTTGACCGACCTCCCGGCTTCTAGGTAAACGGACTCTGTGAGGTCTAATTGGGCCTGGGTTGTGTTTCGAGGTCTCTAGCTTCTCAGAGACGGGTATAGGCTAAGCCATGCGAGGCGAAACTTGGGCACGGCTCCTCTGAGTTTGAGCCTGGGCATTGGGAAATCAGGCCTCAATTCCTTGATCCAATCACCGGCACAGCGTGCAGAAACCCCGCTTTGCCAAGTCGTCATCCCAAGTTACTCGGCAGCCCTAGGAAGCATGGCTGTCAATGACTCGCTCCCCTCCAAAACCTCTTGCCCTCTCCATGTCGAGTGCTCATCTGATCACGCAGCCCTGCCCCTCTCCTTAACCCATCAGTTTCCAAGCTCCCAGGCCTCACAAGCAGTGGCTTCGGCACCCGGACCAGGCCAGTCGTAGTGGTGTTGGCTATCATGCCAGAAAGGCCTTCAGGGTTTTGCATCGCTTCGTTAGGGTTGACGCTTCCTGGACTAAGTCGACCTGATACCAGTTCGGGCCTTGCCTCGCCAGAACCGTCTTACACCGCGCTGCTCTCCAGAGCTTTCAGTTGGCACGCTCGGGCCCAAATTGTCCCGCCTTCCTTCGAACTGGTGCATCAGGCAGCGAAACAGCGTCTTCGCCTAATGCAGCAGGATGCAGGGTTGCAAGTTGAAGCGTTTAGGGCTTCTGGCCGCACACGCATAGTCGCCAGCGGGTCCGTTCGACAATTGTTCCAAGGCTGGCAAAAGAGGCCGGAAAGTGTTGTGTGGCATGAGCTTAGCCGATTGCGCCATCTCAGCCTTGAAATGTTTGCACGATGATGTAACTTTATGACAAAGAGAACCAACAAATCTCCTACTCTCAACTACATGTAAAAAGACGGAGCAAGCAGCGGCCACTCAGTGGCAGATCGAACCCCCCATCGCAATGTAATCGCAGTCATGACACTGCACGTCCCCTCAATCGACGTCAAGACATGCAACTTCTTCTCACATCAACGAGAAGACGCCCAATGCACGTGAAAGATGCTGCTTCGAGGCTGTGTAGCGGAAGCCGTGGATGAAGCCACCCGCACTGCCGAACCGCTTCTTGTCGAAGCCGTGTGTAACAGTGCCTGACTTGGGAGACTCTCCAAAACCCGTGGAAAAGACACACACCGAAGATAAAAAACATTCCAAAGGCGGGGCCCGGCCTGCAAAGTAGAGGCCGGGCTCTGTCGACTCAAAGCAGGCATCCACTTCCGGGTACTTCCTCCGAAAGCGAGTGCACTCAAGTTGTCCCCGGGTCAAGAGTCTTTCTTTGGCCGTGGGGTTGGAGGTGCATAAGTCTCGCAGGTTCGAGTACCATCTTGGCACCAGTCGTCCTTATGGCTTGCTGCATCCGTCGCCAGCAAGATCAGCATCAGGAGACCCCGCTCACAAAGCGCCCCTCCAATTTGAAGCTTTCTGCCGTGGCTCCCGTCGGCATCCAGCTGCACACTAAGATCCTGCAAGGAAGCAGCAGTCACACAGACAGGCGCAGTTGGCCGGAATCACGGCCATCAAAGTCAGACGTACAGAACGGCCAATGTTTACTCCAGGAGCAGCAGCTTCAGGCGTCTTCCTCTCTGCTGTTTCGTGACACCAACACTCGTGTTTTGTGTAGTCCCAAAGACGCCTGAAACTCCCAGCTCAGCAACATATCCTAAGCCACAAAGGCACCAAGGATAGGGCCTGGAAGGGCTCCGGTTCCATCCGCCAGCCCTGCACATGTCCGAAGAATGCAGGGGTCTTTTCTTGAACATCACGCCTAAACTCTAGCACCCCCCTTACACTGGCCTCAAACAAAGAATCTCTGAATGTTAAGAACCCCATCGATTTCGCGAAGAATGACAGGAATGACAAGCTGCTCAGGCTAACCGGAGGGATCCACGAAACAGGCACATCCTTGCTGGCACATCCCAAAACGAACAGGTCACAAGCCGCCAGCTGTCATTCTTCTATATATATATATATATTATGTATATCTTAGGCCTTCATCTTTGTGCTAATGATGTTCTCATGCGCACAAACTAAGTGAACACGAACGGACTCGCTTCGATTGATGTCAGGCGTCTGTCTGACCGCCTCTTGCTCCATTGCTGCCGAAGATCCAAGGCCCGGATGACGACGTCAAAGGGCTTGCGAAAGCGGTCATGCTCCTTGCGCTGAACCCCTCCAAGACAAGCCGAGACAGTTAGCTTGAATTCGGACATGACCTTCGTCGCACCAGGCCTGCGAGGATCTGAAGCCAATCTTCAGCCTAGTCACCTAGTCTTCCAAAAAGTTGATCAGGCCTGTAGCCTTGCGCTTGCTGTTGTGTGCAAACGACGTCCGCGCCCTGGACCCTGCAGCGGTCCACATAGAGGCCCTGGGTGCTCGCCATCAGTGCCGGCAGCGCCGAGCGAAACTCAGCGGACTCCTGGGAGCTCAAACAGGGTATCTTGCAACTTATAGGGCTTCGCTCTCACATTGCACACTTAAGAGCTCGTTTCGGATTCACAGCAGGCTAAATGATTCCCGGCCGGAAATAAGTGAACCGTCGTCGGGTGTTAAAGGTCTCTGACGAGTGACCGCTGGCAAACAGCCTCCAGGCGATTCATGGCTTCGGACCGGAGAGGGCCAGCAGAAGGCAGGTCGTGGCTGCTACTCCAGAGAGCCGTTGGTTCGGGAGCTCTCCCTGCCTTGTTGTACGCCCACGATATGGCTTCACGCTGGCTCGAGAGAGACCTCTCACTAGGGTTGAGCCAAACCACCTGAACCACAAACGCCAAACTCCAATCCAAATCCAAAGCTTCCAGAAGTCATCAACGGCCTCCGTGGCTCCTTGGCAAGGCGCCTTGCTACAGATTTGTTGATCGTCAGCCTTGGTTCGCGGAACTAGGAGTGGCTCAGAGATGATGCGCACGCCGTCCTATGCTGAGTTGTCTCCAATGCATGGCACAGTCTTGCAGATGCGGCTTTTGCCAGAGTACCTGAACCGGAAACTGTTGGTCGTGTCTCTGAATCCTGCCAGGAAATGGGCGACACATTTTGCCCGTCTCCTGAAGCATTACGTTCGCACGAAATCGCGATGCATGTGTGGTGCAGCCGCGATTCATGCGGGCTAAACTGATGAGGCCAAGTGGCACCTGGGTGCGCCCGGCGATCACGTCGTCAATGCCGGGGACGGCATGCTTTGCCTCCGTCTTGAAGGCTTCGGTGCTGGCTGGGCTTCGAAGGCTGGGCTGTTATGAAGAAAAAAGCTTCTGATGTCAAACCTGTCGAACCACTACTCAGACTCTTCCCAACTGACAGATGCGCACGGAGCTGTTCCTGACGAAAGATCCTCTAAGTACTCGGTGGCCCTGCGAGAGCCGCCAAGTCAAAGGCCAGCTGGCATCCATGGAAACGCGCTCATGCATAAACGCTCTTCTTGTCTCTTCTTACCAGACAGCTATCCTTTCACTGGAAGTCTTGGCCTCAGACTCAAGACCGAACTGAGGCTGCAAGAGCTGAACGTGTGTGATCCGGAGGATCTCTGCTTGCGGTCCCAGCCTGTTTGCCGAGCTGCTTCAGAGCCTGTCAGGTCCCTCTCGGGCTGGAGTGGACAAGATCGCACCGCTTGTCGCCAATTCCAAAACCCAGGCGAGACCATAAATTCCAGAGCCTGAGCCCTGATCACTGTAGGAGAGATCTGCATCCGGAGTCACACGGATCCATGTCACTAGTGATACGTGCCAAAATGCCTCAACCACAGCTAGATCCCCGAAAGCCCGGCACCTACTCCCGACAGACCATGTTGTTCGCAGAATGCATTTGCCTCAAGGCTAATGGATTCGGCCCCCACACCCACCCATCCGACCTGGAAACACACGAAGCGGAACGGCGTCGCGCCTTCTTGAAGTGCGACTTGTACACGGCACTGCCATTGCCTGACATTGGCCATGAAACTACCATGGTTTCGAAGCGGGAGTCCGAATGTGTCCAAGGTCAGCCGGAAACCTGGATTCGCGAAGCTTTGGAACAACGCTTGCTCAGGAGAACAGTGCAGAATGGTGCATTCGGCCTAAGGGATCCAAAGGCATTCTAGGACTATGGAGCCGGAGAAGTCCCTGGACGTCTCTAGCTGCTGTATCCGGAACCAGATCTTCCCCTCCTATGCCAATCGTAGCCTCTCCGATGGAAGTTGGAGGCGAAACCTTCTCCCGCGCACACTTTCCGGACGATTGGCCCCTTTGCAGAAACGGTGGTCACCGGCTAAGTCGGAAAAAGGCGAAGAGACTAGGTCGGACGGAGCGCTAATGAGTCGAGTCGGGACAGCGGCGTGCACCAGCTTAACCGCGCTGCAGGCTGTAAATAAACAGGCTGACCAAGCAAGGAAGCGGTCCAATAGCACCCTGACAGGAAGACCTTACCTTCACCTCAGACTGAGGCCACACCGAGGCTTTTCGACGCTGAAGCCTGGGTCTCGAAGCACTCGAGCATTGTCTGAATTTTCTGGTACGTAAGCGAACCCCCATCCCTAAACGGCGCTGTCCATTTCATCTCGATCGCTCAGGGCCTATGATAACCACCGACGCATGACTCTCACACGTGCGCCACGCAACATCGTTTGGGCTCACGAGCTCGCAAAGATGGAGTCTTACAGTTTTCTCACTTGCTTCGTTCCTCGGTGCCATTAAGATTTCGCACTGGATCAGACCAGAAACTACAGCAGCCAAGTTACGTACATGAATGTGCTCCGCCCATCTGGCAAGCGCCTCCTGTACTGCTGGGTTCTCCTTGGAATGGTTCTCAGAGTCTCAGAGGTTCTCAGTCGAAACCCTCGTCTCTTGCGTGAACCGTCGTCCAGCTCTGTTCCTTGCAGCTTGGATTCCGGATCGTGATCTGCCAGCCTCCGAGCAATCTCTAAGTAGGGTCAGACCGCAAGGTCCCTGCCCGTGAGACCCGTGAAATCACTCGTACAGGAAGTTCACTATGAACCTTCGTGCAGGTGCAGGCTAGTTAGCTGTCCTACAACCTGAAAGACCGTGCAAAACAAATCAGGATATCTTGGACATGTGATACATTTGCCAGACGCACGAGTGCAGAACGAGCGTGAGCCCCAGGCCACCTGCGTACATATATTATGCTTCCAAGAATCACATCAGACACCGCAAAGCTTTTCAGGCGCTGGCGAGCGGCAGAAACTCCTTCTTGCTGTTGTCCGGGAGTGCACAGACGGGCGGCCGGCCCTGGAAGCCTTGCAGCTCGGTGTCGAAGGCGCTCTCCTTGAAGCGACATGGACGAGGAGGTTCAAGGAGAGCCGCAGAAACCGGGGACACCCCATCCAGCCCCAAGACGAACGAACTAGTTGCAAGCCGAAGCCTGTGATTCCACACAGAAGCCAAGCCTAAAGAGCTGAAGCGCAGCCCAAGTGCAGGCCAGCCGTTCCCGGCCTCGCCAGTGCCTCGTCTTAAATTGGGAACTTCAACTCTGCATCCCCCAAACCCAACTTGCCCTAAAGTGAGTTTCGGTGCATCGGCCCGATTTCTGCTAGGCAGACGCAGCCCCAGCAGGGGCAAAAAACCCCGGGCCGAGTCCAATGGACTCGGCCTTTTGCCCTTTCGCCTGGCCTGGGCCCGCGCTGGCACAGGGCAGCAGCTCCAGGAGCCGACCTCCGCCCAGGGCCCTAAACCCAAGCTCTTCGTGAGGAATTTGCGAGAGCAGATGCGTTTCCTTCTTTTCCTTCTTGAATTCTTTTTTTTTTTTTNNGGCTTTTAGGGTGGAATGGCGCTTCGGCCGGGCACCTAGGCGACTTTGCCTGCTATGCGTGCCTTCAAGTTCGCCTCAGGGCGCTGCTGCCCGAGAACAAAAGACACCGCGTCTCGGTCACACTTTGCAAGCCGGCTGATGGGTGCAGAAGAAAGAGACCTGCTCCTGGAGCGAGCGCAAAGACGTCGTCGAGGGATTTCCTCGCTGGCAGGCATCAGTTCTGGGAACGCTGACCCCAAAGTTTCACATGGAAGCCGCAAGCTGCACTTGCACAACTCAGTCAATTGTGTGTCATCATCCTCATCGCATCAGCAGCCTACATTGACCAACTTGCTCCACCTGTTGAAGCGTCCGCCCGAAATCGCTAAGTATGTTTCATGCCGATGCAGATGCCTTGGTCAAGAGCCGGCACAGCAAATTACGGCATCGCACATCATTCATGGCCAAGGCTCAGGTGAAGTGAATCCAGAGACGTCAGCCGTGCTGCGCGCACATCCCCCACATAATTTGACTCGTGAGCGAAGCGTTCCTTCACAGGGGTCATCGCACACCCACAATCAGAAGGCTGTCATTCCAGGCCTCATGGGGAGCTACCGTCAACACGGTGCGTGGCCGTTAAGCTAGGATCTTGTTCAAGTCTTTCCTGTCTATCTCCGTAAATGCTGCAGCCTGCTCTGCTTTCACCTGGCGCCAATAGTCAAGTGCCGCGCGTTGAAGCATCTTACTACGATCAAACTGACAGTAATATGATGACTGCATAATTTTGGCTTCTAGTCAAGTCCGCCGTGGCTGCGTCTAGTCTAAGGCACTTCTTGCGACTATCGCTGTTACCTGTCTCTTTTCTCATTCTAACTACAACTGTAGATGCGGCATAAATGACATTTTCAATAGTTTGACGAATCTGACACGCTACGGCCGGGCCCATATCGGCCTCTCGACGGCCCAGGATTCCGATGTCTGCCTCATCTGAGGTTTACGGTTGCTTATTGGGTGTAGGGTTACTTAGGGCTTTGGGTTTCCGTGGATGCCATATGAATTTGGTCAACATCGGTCAGATTAGGTCAGCAGTGAGAGCCTCTCATAATTTTATTGCCTTTCGGCTTTCTACTCCCGGGCCTCTGCTGCTACTACTGTTTGGCTAATGCTGCTGCTGCAGAGTCGATTGGTTTTGCTTCGCAAAGAGTGGCAAAGGGTTTCTGTCCTTGGAGGTGGTTTGGATGGCATGATGTGATGATGTCGACGTGAGGTTGTCTCTTAGGTTGTCGTAGCGTTGCAAAGCGTGATGTGAGGCAATGGAGAGCGTGTAGGTTTTGTCACTCAGGTTATCACGGGGGCCCGATGAGAGGTCTTCGGGAGGTTTGACCTTCGGTTTTCACGAGGCTGCCACTTATCTCTTACTCAAATTTCATAACTATCTGCTAACGCACTGGGCAGACCAAGCGGGGCCATTCATCATAAATGGCGCTGTGCATGTGGTGCCGGGACGAATCGTCCTCGGTTTTGGCTGTCCTTGGCGTGTTCGAAGATCGCACGAGAAATCGCTGCACAAGTCGCGCCGTCACGATTCGTGCCGGGAATTGACAACCCTCTCGGTTCTACCGGTATCTCCGCGTCCTCTCACGGTGGTCTACAACATGTGACAGCCCTCTGCGAAGACGCGACGTGTACGTCCTTCGGTAAGCTCCGTTGGTTTCATCAAATTCGGACACGCGGTCTCTCCACGTCCCCGGGTAACCACGATACATCTGAAATTCCAATTCAACACACTGGGCGCGAAATGACAACCGAATCACGCCAGTACAGGGGCTGAAGCATGTGGGTCATGTCCCTAAATCCATCCTGCCAGTCGAGTCGGGCTGTTCGTACTGCCCCTATGGCTGTTCCCATCTGATCCCGGCTTCCGCCAGGTTTAGCCTCTCTGTCCAGCGCAAAGTCAACTCTTGCCATTATGGGGAATAAGACTTTGGGCAGCTGCTTTGCACTGTCGAGCCGGAATGCCATGTCACTGTAGCGGTGGCATATGGTGGGAGCATCTTTCGCCCGAGCTGCGGCGAAGTTCCGGACCGCGTCGCTGGTTTCAAAGGCTCCATTGCCTGAAGTTTGGGGACCAAATTAGGGAAGGCCCAAGCACATTTGCCTTTCCTTCCAAGGGAATCGGCATCCGTCCATCAATTTTTTCTCCGAGAGCCCGCGCAAAATTGCTAGAAGGGCACCGTTGCCCAGGATGAGCACCGAGAGCCCGTCGAAGGCGGCGGCACCAGGCCAAGGTGCTAACTCCTTTCAAAGACTCAGCTTTGGGGGGAGAGCTAACGAAGACTCGGTCCACTTCAGAATGGGGAGTGTCGTGTACACATGGGTTGCTGTAACTGACTAACTTGACCTGCTGGCCAGCGAAATCCCGCAACGCAAGCGATAGGCTTTGTTCCGGCACACATGCGAGCTTTGGCTGCGTCTGGCTTGATCGAACTCGATTGTCTTCCCAAGCCGTCGATATCTGATGCATGCTCCGGAGTTTTAATTAATTAAGGGCACGGCTCCGGGCTCGCAAGGGGCTGACGGTAGTCGGTCAACTTCCTTCCTGCTCCCCCTCACCCTGCCCGCACCCTTACGTGCACTTGCCTGTTATTCGTGGAACCACTCGGCTACGGGGTGGATTGTCGAGCCGTTTGTCGGCTGTGAAGTGCGCTGTAGAAGACATCGGGTAGGAACCCCACAAGGCACCTAAACAAAAGCCATTTTTTAACAAAGCAATAAGGTAGAGATATCCCATCCGCGAGTTTATGGTTTGAGTGCTTCTTTGGCTCCTAATCTGGGGCATTGAGGTCCTGCAAGCTTTGAGGCTTGGGCCTGAGAGCGAATGATCCGGTCACAAGCGGCTTCGACAAAGTCGAGCGAACCCGGGTCCTCGTAGCCGATGGTATGCTCCATGCCACGTATCCAATTCTCGGGCACATGTGCCTGCGTCCCCGGTTGCTTTGAAACGACTGCTGCCTTCGCATGCTGCTGGGCCGGGTAGCCTAGGGATATCTTGTAGCCAAGGTCCCAAACTCGTGGTTTTGCCTCGAATCCATCCGTGTGGGGGCCTGAAGCGGTGGGATGGGAACACTCAGCTATTCGACTTGCTTTACGGTCTGCCGATTCCCGCGAATCCGGGGCAGTGGGGTCCTTGAGACCACTACTGGACGTACAGTCATCATGTCAACATCTCCGCATCCCCGCCGACACAATGCCTTCCATAGGCCCACGGCCGCAATGATCACTGTACCTCGGCTCATTCCATGGCATGTGGGGGGGGCATGATACAGTTATTGCTTTGGGTAGTTGAACTGACCTTGGATGCTGCTTGAGACTGGCCTTGGTTTCTGAGGGGTTTTGGCTGTTGAACTCGGATGCGTTTTCGGCTGGCCGCCGTCATGCATTAAGGATAGGGGTGAGAAACTAATGACAAGCGCAATCTCTATCCTCATGTCTGCGGCTTGCCTACACCCGCCCACCCACGCACGCACACACGCACACATACACACATGCACACAGACAGACACAGACAGGCACAGACAGACACAGTCAGACACAGACAGACAGAAACAGATACAGACAGAACCAGACAGACAAAGACAACCCAAAGACGGATAGACGGACAGAGACAGACAGACAGACAGACAGACAGACAGACAGACCGACAGACCGACCGAGCGACCGACCGACCGACCCACAGACCGATTGGCCGACAGACCGACAGACTGACAGACCGACAGACCGACAGACCAGACCGGCAGACCGGCAGACCGGCAGACCGACAGACCGACCGACCGACCCACAGACCGACAGACCGACGGACCGACGGACCGACGGACGGATGGACGGACAGACGGACAGAGAGACAGAGACAGACAGGCAGTGACCGTGACAGTGACAGTGACCGTGACATGTGACCGCCGCAGACAGAGACAGACAGTGACAAACAGTGACAGACAGTGACAGACAGTGACAGACAGTGACAGAACAGTGACAGAACAGAGACAGACAGAGACAAACAGAGACAGACAGAGACAGACAGTGACAGACAGTGACAGACAGTGACAGAACACATGCAGACAGAGACAGACAGAGAAAGCGAAAGACAGAGAAAGCGACAGGCAGAGACAGACAGACAGACAGACAGACAGACAGACAGACAAACGGTGACAGAAAGACCGTGACAGACAGACACCCACACACACACACACACACACGCACACCCTTGCGGACTAGTCATCCTTACTGAGATGGATGTTGTTTGTGCTAGTTCGTTACATCATTTCCCTTCAATAACATCTCGGCTTTGCAGCTTCTAGCTTTAGATCATACCGGCATGGGAAAATAGCAGGTACACCATTAGACGTCTGTCACGGCTTCCCCTCCAATTGCTCAGCTTCGTTGGACCAGGTTCGCATTTGGAGGCCTGGCCCCCCTGCTTTCAGTAAAGAACTTGTACTGCCTACATCCTTCGGGACAGGAGTTGCGCACACACGCAACCGGTCAAGCCGGTAAGACAAGCATGGGCGCACTCCCTTGCAGACGTGCAACAACAACAACACTACAACATCTACACAGCCAACAAAAACGACGACGAACGAACAGCAGCAAGACAGCAGTACGACGACGACGACTGACCGAAAAAAACAGCCAACACCGCAACCCCT
>CAJNJA010003560.1:0-18126 GCA_905231915.1 Symbiodinium necroappetens | reverse complement strand
AGTTCTATCTAGGGGAAGCTTACAAACGGAAGTCGGGAAATTGTTGTTGAGGGAGACGACCATTCAATATGGACTTATGTGATAAGCCATAACGATGAAAGTAAAGGAATTGAATTTGATGGATTTGTATGTTCCCGTGGAACAATGGTATTAAATAGCGAAGAGGTTAAAAAATATATTGACTCTGATTTTGCTCCACCACTTATGAAAGAGTACTCTAATGAGTATTCTATACAAAGAGAAATTGAGGGTAAGGATATTGAAATTAGTTGGTGCGGAGACTATGTTAGTGTAATTTTAAAAGGCGTTGAATTCTTGGTATTGGATCTAAAAAAACAGCAATCATTTTCCAAATCAACTATCAAAATTGGACCTTATGGAATTCCAATCGATCAAAAAACACTAAACTTAAATAGCGAAATGTGATATATTTTGCATTTAAAAAGTTCAAATAAACGATCATCAATGTACAATAGAATTGCACATGTTACCCTGGTTGTAAAAGATTACGATAAAGCCATTTTTTTACACAAAAGTTGGATTTCATACTTCTTGAGGACACACCCATTGATGAAATTAAAAGATGGGTGGTTGTAGCTCCAAATGGAGCTAAGGACTGTTCTTTATTACTTGCAAAGGCTTCCAATGAAACCCAATTGGCCTGTGTGGGAAACCAAACGGGAGGTCGCATAGGTTTTTTCCTGTTCACGGATGATTTCAAAAGAGATTATGACAAACTAGTCAATCGTGGGGTGACATTTGTAAGATCTCCAAAAAAGGAACCTTATGGAATTGTTGCTGTTTTTCAAGACCTTTATGGTAATTTATGGGTCCTATTGGAGCCTAATGAGAAAAATAAAGGAGTAATAAGACAATAAAGTCTAAGTTCAAAAAACGAAGAAATGAAAAAAAGAATAGACCTGGAGAACTGGAATAGGAAAGAGCATTTTCTATTTTTTTCGAAGTTTGATGAGCCCTTTTTTGGAGTCACAGTCAATATCGATTGTTCTAGGGGCTATCAGATGGCCAAGGAAAAAAAGATGTCATTTTTTCTATATTATCTGTACCGTGCTCTTAAAGCAGTGAATAGAATTGAAAATTTCAAGTATCGGATTATTCAAAACGATGTCTATGAGTATGAGCAAGTAAATGCATCACCTACCATAAACAGAAAAGACGGCACCTTCGGATTTGCTTACATGAACTATTTTGATGAGGAAGCAGAATTCTATAGGAATGCTTTAAAAGAAATTGAAAAAGTACAAAACAGCAACAGCTTATTGCCCGCTTTGACAGGTGAAAATGTGATTCATTTTTCAGCTATTCCATGGATAAACTTTACAAGTCTATCCCATGCAAGAAGTTACTCGCAAGCTGATAGTTGTCCTAAAATTTCGTTTGGTAAAATAACTGAAGTAAATGGCGTCAAAACGATGCCAACCTCCATCCATGTCCACCATGCTTTAATGGATGGTTTTCATGTAGGGAAATTTATTGAAGAGTTTCAGGGTTTACTGAATGAATAGAGCTACTAAATTTCCAAATTTCAATTAATCGATGCTTTATTGCACTCTATAAACGAGTAGTAGCACATTAAAATGAACCCAAATCTAATAATAGCGGCAGGTCTAATTTCCTTAGGACTTTTAGCGACTTTGATTTACAAGTTGACAGAAGTTCCTAGCGGAGTAATTTTATCAGGACTATTTCTTGGTGGAATGGTAATCGCTTTGATTTTGGTTGGCATACTAATCTTGACTTGGTTGACAAAATTGATTGCAAAAGAACTTCCTTTTTGGACAATTTATTTCACTATAACAACCATCGCTTTTGCTGGTTTCCATCCCGGCTAAGACCAATCATTGAAACTAACCTTGATTCAAGAAACACTATGAAAAAAAACCGTGCAAACTCGGAACACTACATTTGGGGAGACCATTGCCATGGTTGGCATCTCTTGAAAAATGACCGATTGAGTATCATAGAAGAGTGCATGCCTCCCAATACCTCTGAGGTCAAGCATTATCATACCAATACCCAACAGTTCTTCTATATTTTAAAGGGGAACGCCGTCTTTGAATTGGATAATACAACTGTGCACATTGGCGAACGGGAAGGGATACATATCGGACGCAAAGTTGTTCACCAAATTCGAAACGAAGGCAACATGGATTTGGAATTCCTTGTAATCTCAGAGCCATCATCCAAAGGTGATCGAGTAATCATAGAACAGATCGAAACCAAAGAACAATCCTAAGCAAAAAGTGTCAGTTATCCCCGAACTTCTCCAACGCGGCGAGGATAGGTCCCAAAGCCTTGCCCTTCTCCGTTAGCCTATAATGCACCTCTGGAGGAAACCCTTTAGTTTCACGTCTTTTTATAATACCCTTGGACTCCATTTGCCGTAAATGATCTGCAAGTACTTTTTTAGAAACTCTAGGCATCGATCGCCAGAGGTCGTTGAACCTGAATTCCCCATAGTGGAACAAATAATGTAAGATCATCGGTTTCCATTTTCCCGACAGCATATTCAACGCCTTCTTTAATCCACAATTCTCAAAATCCTTATAGTCCATCGCGGGTTTATCCATAAACCAAAGTTACCTAAAAGTAACCTTCTTGCTCATTTATCAAGACTCAGCTAGGTTTACCAAAACAAAAGATGACATTCCTTAGACAAAAGTGGAGTTGAGGAACACTTTAAAGAATAAAATGTTTAAATCCTATCCTATGCTCATACAGTTATGGCGCAACGCTACTATCCAGATTACCATTGACAATACCAATGTACTTATCGACCCCATGCTGGGAGAAAAAGGTTCGATTGGTCCTTTTCCCTTTACCCATGATCAACGTAAAAATCCATTGGTTCCCTTGCCCTTCTCCGAAGAAAAACTCAGAAAAAAACTGGAACGTATTGATGCCGTTTTTGTTTCACATCTGCATCCCGACCATTGGGATGAAGCAGCCATTGGGTTAATCGAGAAGACGACCAAGATCATATGCCCTGAACCTTTGGCAAAAACCATAGCTTCTTATGGCTTTCAAAATATTATTTCGCTAAATGATCAAATAACGCTGGATAACATCCAGCTCCACCTGACCAACGGACAACATGGTACTGGTGACATCGGGGAACATATGGGCCAGGTGAACGGAATCGTACTTGAACACCATAATCTTAAACTCTATATCGCAGGGGATACCATATGGTGCCCAGAGGTTAAGAAAGCCATCATCGAGCACCGGCCCCAACATATCATTGTGGCAGGTGGTGCCGCAACCTTTGCCATAGGAGACCCCGTCACCATGACAGGGGAAGATATCAAAGCACTTTGTAAATATGCTCCAAAGGCCTCCATTTGGATAACCCACCTAGAGGCGGTAAGTCCATGCAGGGAGGATAGGACCCTACTTACCGAATATCTAAAGTCCAATGGGCTTTTGAATCAATGCAAAATATTGGCCGATGGAGAGGAAGTTGAGCTAAATTGAACGGGGTTCTCTATTTGTATAGCGGTGCCAGTGAAAAGACCAAACCTTCTTCAACCTAGCCCCTCCTAAGGTTGTAGACCTATTTCATGGAAAACAACCATATTGCACATGGCGCTAACTTAAGCATTAAGGCATTTTAATAATGCAAAAAAATCGAATCACAACCCCAAGAAGTACTTTGGAAAATCGATATCCAAGGGTTTAATGACGCGTAAAAACCTTCGGTTCCAATATCCTATTTGATCCCTTGCTTTCCCATTTGGTATTAGAACCCCTAGCACGCCCACGGTACCTTTTA
The DNA here is from genome assembly GCA_905231915.1 of Symbiodinium necroappetens. NCBI lineage: Eukaryota > Dinophyceae > Suessiales > Symbiodiniaceae > Symbiodinium > Symbiodinium necroappetens. Next base: position 14,333 of record CAJNJA010003560.1, on the reverse strand, counting down.
CCCTTTAGCACCAGTTTGCGACTGCCACTTTTTTCCTGTAGCTCTACCATTAGACGTTCCTTGCCAGTCAAGGTGAACTTTGGTATGACATATACAAAACGCTCCACTGTACCTATCTTAACCATGTAAGGCCCTTTATAACTGTAAAGTGGTTCCATGGAAAGTTTCTGATAGGAGGACTTCTTTCTTGGGTTCCCATGCACCTTGAAAAGCTGGACAAAATCCACCTCAAAATCGATATCAGACCTATTTTCAGCCTCAAGGACGATATAAGTTTCCCTACCAAAATAGGCCACATCACGAAGTCGAAGGATTATTTCATCCTTGCGTTTGGCCTTCATCACGGTAGTATTCCGTTCCATAAAATAGCGACTGGCCTTGCGATACTGAAGACTGTCAGATGGTGTAACTGTTTGGAATCTTCTTCTTTTCTTTTGGGCCATGTCATCCAAATGTTTTTTGGGCAGGACATTCCCAATAGCCTCATTTATGGCTACGAATCTATGGCTTTCCTTTAACTGTTTACGATAGACCAGATAATAGGAATAGGCCAGACCATCCTCGGTCACCACCAGTAGATTGCTGTCATCACCCCGATTCCCTTGCAAAAGTCCAACCCTTTCGGGAGTTTCTTTGTTATAGCCTAGTGTATAATTGGAATGCCCAGTGACAGCTCGTGATATCGGCTTTGGGAATATCAGGGACAACACATGGGTATCGTTGACATATAAAGTGTCCGATTGGGCATTAGCCGTTGCAATGAACAAAAAAAGTATCGGTAAATATAGATGCATTTTCATAGGGTTTGATTTTCTGATTTGAGTATGAGTTGATAACCATCATGAACGGTCACGCGCACGGTACGATTGGAGCGTCGGAATACCTGTTTGATGCCTCCCAATTGGGGCATGCCGGGAAGGCTGATATCCTGAACGGCATCGTCCAGCACCTCTCGTGTTGCTTCTTCGCGATAACTGTTCTCCACATAGATGCCCTCTCCCCCGTCCATAGTATCGTAGGCCTTTAAACGCACAGGATGCTGGCCAATATGGGCAATGGACAGAAAGACCCGATTGGCACGAAAGGAAACAAAGCCATACAACAAGGTGTTTCTTGTAAAATATCTATTCCCTATTTGAACATCCTCTTTTAACCGCAGCTCTAAACGGTTTTTGGCCCGTACCCGTTGCTCACCATTGACAATGGCCATAATGGCAACGGGTGGATGAACACTATCTCGCTCTATCATTTTGGAGCCAAAAAAATCGGTATGGGCCTTGGAAAAGTCGATGGGTTTTGGTTCTGGCATTGGGTCGGAGTTTTCCGTTTGGATATCCACTATTGGTTGGGTCCTTGATTTAGGCTTACGGTAAGTACCCGCCCCATAATCAATACGTCCCTCCCTGTAGATACTGTCCACGATACGTTGGCGCTGTTTCTCCTGTAATTCCGGGTCATAGATTCCGGTGGAATCGATATACTCTTCCCCGTATAGACTGGGCTTTGTGCGTTCGCGTTCCTCCTTGATGGCGTCAACGGCCTCTAGCTTTGAGCTGAACTCTTCTGGTTCCTCTACCAGTTCCGGCACCCTTGGTTGCCTTATCTCCTCATCTTTTGAAGGTTCCCCCATCTGCAGTGCATAGAGAATGATAAACCCACAAATGCTGATAAGCAGCCCTATAAACAACAATTTGTTTCTGTCCAGTTTCATAATGGTGTTATTTGGTTTGTGGTTCTAGTTTTCGAAGCGAGTCCTCAAAAAAGTCGGTAATCAACAATCCATGCGGATTGTGCGGAAAATTACGTTCCACTACAATGAGTTCGCCTGAGGTAACCAATTGGTAGCGGTCAATGACCGTTCCCCGATGTACCTCAAACACGGTCCTCGCCCTAAAACGATAAGGCTCCTTGTCCAAGTCCAGTTCAATGTCCACCTGTGCAACCTGTTGCCGCAAGGAAAACTGCAACAGACGGTTATAGACCCCATCCGACTTTTTTTGTCGGTAAATAGCATCCACTGAAGCGTCCCCTAGCCACAAGGCCTTATCCAGATGATCGCGGTAATTGCTATCATCAATACCATAAAAAAGGCGGTGGAACAGATCAATATGGGCCAAAGCCTCCACCTCCCGTTTCTCTTCTTGGCCGACCAGCTGCAATGGCAGTATCGTGCCTTCCGCATCTATCGCAAAGGCAGCGTTCAATAATTTCTCTTGATAGTGGTACAACAGCCCCATCGAAAGGCCGCTTGTCAATAGGCAGAGAACGACCACCGCCAGAACAATAAAACGGTTCAAGCGAAGGACATGAGTGATGTTTTTATATACTTTTTTCATAACGGTTTGTTTTCAAAGTGAATATGGTTTAAGCGCCCCCAGCAAAAAGTCGAAACGTAAAAGTCGTCGCCCGTTTATAGAGCTTGAACTTCAGCAGTACGATAAACCCTATCCCCGCAAGCTCGATCAAGGGTGCAAAAAGCTCGCTGCCAAAGTCCGTTCCAAAGAGATTGGGCCAAAAATTATCCGTGATTTCCCGGTATAGGGCATTTACAAAGACATTGACCAAAAAGAAGGCCGGGACGATCATATACACCGCTGCATACAAGCGGAAGAAGCGATAGCCCATTTCCCTGAACTTCTCAAAGACCGCCATGCTGATGACCAAGGGAAAAAAAGCCTGCATTACCCCAAGGATAAAATAGCGTTCGGCCAAAAAGAGCGGGTAGATGAACAGGTCCAATACCCAAAGTACCAAACTCCCGGCCCAAGCCAGGGTCCTTAAACCTATCAAGGGTGTGGCCAACCATTCGTACAATAGGCCCAGGGCCTTGGTGGCGGCATCCAAGAGACCGGTCTCCTCCTCGACTTCCACTTCCTGAAGAGCAAGTGGCAATAGTTCAGGTGCCGTATCCCGGTACTGGGTCTCAATGGCCACTAAAATGGTGTCAAAGGCGCCCAACACTTCTGTTGAGAACAACACCACCAATACCACCGCAAAATTCCGTATCAAATCGCTCGGCGTCAGTCCCCAAGTGAGTCCTGTGCGCATCGCTCCGCCCTCGTAATACTTTTTGATGATATTGACCAAAAAGAACAGTACTGCCAAGGCCTTCATCCCACCAATCGTATAGGTGGCAAAACTGCTGTCCTTGATGGTCTGAAAGACCACATCCACATATTCAAGTCCCATATCGTTCTAGTTTAATAGTTGGGCTTCCTGTCCTTGATTAAGGCCTGCATCTTCCGAAAGGAAATGATCATATCGTACCGCTTTTTCCGATGCTTGATATCGGCCAACATTTTTCGGGATTCCACCCGTTGGGCCTCCAATATGTCCAGCCGTTCGGCGTCGGTCATGTTCAAAAAGTCATTGCTGAGCACCTGCCCCATAAAATCCAATTGGTCCAGGGAATGTTCCATGATACCGTTGAAGGCATTGGATATGGTCTCCACTTCATCGCCATGGATATAAGGGGAGTTCAAGACTTCCCTCAAATCGTCCCGGACCATCTCTAAGAGTTGTTCGTTGTTGCGGGTAATGTCCCGGACCGCTTGGTACTGCCTCACCGCATTGTTTACCTTTTCTATCTTTTCCCGGACCGCATTGAGCTGCTCTACCATCTTTAATAGTTCCGCGGTCTGCTTTGCGGATTCAACCAGCTGTTTGGCCAAGGATATAAAGTTGGTATTGTCATACACCGGCATCCCCTGGGCCGTAGCACGGCCGGGCGATAAAAGCAGGAGGGTCAGGGCCACCATGATTGGAAAGGGTACCTTCTTCATGGATTGGTTTTTAGTTGTTTTCATGTTGCAATGTTTTCTGATTAATGAATGCTTGGATGGCCAGTTCCATATTATGGGCCTTTTCATAAAGCTCCATAATGGCCTGGTTTTCGATACCGTCGGTGAGGTAGGCGGCATAGGCCTCTGGGGGCACTTCCAAACGGTAGATATTGCTTTCGGACCCAATCTTGATAAAGATCTCCGTGTACTTGCGTTCGCCTTTCAGGTCGTTCTTGATGGACCGGAGCTGGTTCAGGTCGTGGGCGCTCAAATTGAGGCGTTGCCGGAGCGCATCATACCCCTTTTCGTTCCGCAGGCTATAGATGACCTGGGTATTCTCCAAGATGGTGGCCGAGGTATGGTTCTCTGGCAATTGGTTGATGGACTGCAATACAATGCCAATGGCGCCGTTCTGTTTTCTGATGGCTTGATAGTAAAACTCCACGCTCTCCAGAACATTGGGAAACTTGAGCTGTTTGGCAAATTCATCGAATAGGATGATGCCCCGCTCGCTTCGGTTTTTCCAAATGGTCCGTTGGATGGCAGACTTGATCAGCTTGAGCATCACGGACAAGACCTCACGATTGTCCCTGACCTCGTCCAGCTCGAATATGATCAGCCGCTTGTCTTCCAATCGGTGGGATCGGTCCTCCCCGACCTTAAAGAGAAAACTGTAAATACCATCGCCCACATACTCCGAGAGGATGTGTAAAAAATTGGTCAGGTTGAAATAACCAGGGTCAATGCCCAAGGTTTCCAATAAAGTATTTTGGTGTTCTTGGATGAAGTTATAGAGCCCTTCGAGCGAATGCCCCTCCTTGACCTTTTCATAATAGGAACGAAGGATTTTCTTCAGGGCCACCTGCTGTGCCTTGCCCATAGCATCGCTGGAAGCATAGAGCTCTATCAAGAAGTTGGTCAAATCCTCCAACCACTCCGCCCCCACATCGTGGGGTTTTGGTACATAAAAGGGATTGATGCCAAGGTTTTTACCGGGCTCGTATTTGAGGATGATGTGTTCTTCCGGATATAATTGGGCAAACTTGGCGTAACTACCGCCCAAATCGATGATGACTAAGCGGACGTCCTGCTCAAAATACTGCCGTAGGATATTATTGGCCAAAAAGGACTTGCCCTCTCCAGTAGGAGCGAATATGGCAAAGTTCCGGGCCTTGATACGATGCTTTCCCTCGTCCCATACATCCTTGACCACTGGTATGTTTTCCAGACGGTCATTGAAAATAATTCCCTTTTTATCCGAGCGATAATTTGTGGAATTGATCCATAAACAGAGTGCATGTTTTAGGTCGGTGACATAAAGGTCGGTATCCGCAAAATTGGAGGAAAACAAGGGATAGCTGTTGAGTACATAATGGATACGTGACTTGCCCACGGGACAGTACGGTTGAATATCCAATTCCTTGAAACGGGCGGTGAGTTCCGACAACGATCGATCCAAACCCTTTTCACTCTTTGCCCAGCAAAGCACGTTCAATTGGCCCCTGATGATCAATGATGAATCATCTTGGTTGAGCTTGGAAAGGGTATCCGATACCCTATCATATAGCAGTTTGTTCCGAGAACCGAAATTGCTGCTCTTGGAGAGTTCCTCCAATCGCTTTTCAAGCAATTTGCGCCATTTGTGCCTATCATCCAAATGGATGATCTGGTTGACGATATGATTCCCGGGAAAGGTAAGCCCGAACCCATCGATAAAACCTTGGTGGAACAAGAATCCATCTGCGGTATATTGTTGGTTGGGCAGGCTGGTCTGCACGCTATCACCAAAACAAGCTTCATTGTTCACGGCCATGGCCCCAAACCGATGCTCGCCGACCTGGACCCTGTCCTTTTCCAATACCATGTCCGTGTCGAATCCTTCATTGAATCCATTGAAATAGGCATCCGTATATTGGATCATAGCTGCCTGGTTGAACGGCAATAGTTTTAGTTTTGGGGAATTATTGAGATATCCAACTGCATCCCTGACCGCTTTAGCGAACTCCTCCGCTTGTTCCCCAAGGGTCTGCGATAACTTTTTGGGCACCTTGGCAAAAGGATTGATCAGCACGGAGCTGTTGATGGCCCTGTTCTTGGGCCAGATAAAAAAGATCAGGGATTTATGGGAAAGGTGTTCCCTGCCCTCAAAATGGTTCCTTGTGGCCTTTGCCAAAAAGGAACTTCCGGGCAGTTGACCGGCATCATAAGATACTTTTTGGTAAATATCCTGCTTGTGGATCATAGTACCCACAGGTAAGGATTTCAAGGCTTGGAACCAGTGGCCGTGCAGCTCCTCGAAATCTGCCTCGGACAATGAATAGATTTCGGGCAGTTCCACCCGGTAAGCGTAGGCAATGTTCCCATTGGTGACCAATACCCTGTTCCGATCGATATCCACGATGGGATAGCTTTCATGAAAGTTCATCGTAGAGCTCATAGGACGATATTTTTTTATTGGAGATGATATGGGGGAATGAAACCCCCATTTGTAGCAGTCTTGGTTCTTGGACCAATTTGAGCAATATGCCATAGAGTACTGTATTGCCAAGGCCCATCAAAATGAGGAGGATTAAATTAAAGGAGAAGATGACCGCTATGAGGGAGCCCACAACGGCCATCATCTGGAGGGCAAAAAAAGCCACGGGCAATCCAAAGATCAAGGCACGGACACGGATGTTTCGATAAACACTATACTGTTTCATATCATCTTGTTGTTGACTAAAAAAGTTGCGTGTGGCTTAGACGACAATACCGATGAGATAGGTAAAGATGCCTACCACCGCCCCGGCGATGAGCACAAAGACGAGAACACGGGTAATCCCCTTTTTGAGGTCGGCGTTCTCCCCAAAGAAATGGCCCGCGTTGAAAAGAAAGCCTATGAGAAAGATGACCCCCAGGATGATGGGGAAAATGGCCCGGATGGTATCCGAGATGTCAGCAACTGAATCCTCAATTCCCCCGATTTGGGGATAGCTGGTCTGGGAGATAAGAAGTCCAAGAGCAAGTACTACTGATTTTTTAAAGTTTTTCATGACCGTTCGTTTTTTGATGGGCCCCACCCCATACTATGGGAATGGAACCTGTTTGTGATGATTGATTGAAATGACCCTAGAGCTGGTTGTATCGCCCAATGGGATTTCCGATGTGGAATTTCCAGTGATATGGAGAAAAGGCTTTAAAAATCACATTTTTTAACACTTGAAGCTGTTAATTATTGAAATATTGGCACCAAAATCATCGTATCGCTGGAAATTGTTCAAACAAAAGTCTTCCACTATGAAACTATACCTGTACTCCTTAGCAATGTTCGTTTGCTGTTCAACAGCAATGGCGCAAAAGCCCATTGTGGTCATCGACCCCGGCCATGGAGGTCCCGATTCAGGGGCCATTGGAACCAATGGGATTCTGGAAAAAGATGTGGTCTTGGACATAGCCAAGCAATGTCTGCAATTGAACCGGAGCCTGTTCCAGGACAGTTTGGAAATCTACCTGACCCGCTATACCGATACCTTGGTCTCTCTGAGTGATCGGCCACGATTGGCCAGGGCACTAGAAGCTGATAGCTTTGTGTCCATCCATTGTAACCAAGCTCCAAATAAGAAAGCCCAAGGCTTTGAAATCTTTTTGTTCCATGGGCAAGTCGATAAAGAATCTAACGCTATTGCCAGTAATCTGGCCGACCAGTTACAGCAGCGATTGGGAATTTATGGCAGGGGTATCAAATATGCCAACTTTCAAGTTTTGCGCGAGACATATGGACACTGTCCTTCCCTGCTATTGGAAACGGGGTTTATTTCCAATGGAGTTGAAGCCGAATTTGCCAAGAAAACAGAAAGCCAGTCAGCTATTGCCCTAGCTCTATTACAATCACTTATTAAATCCTTCTATTATGACTGAACTGTTATTGGCCATGACCAAAATATTGAGGCGGCTTTTGTCCGCATGGATAAACTTCATTATAAATGAAGTGAACCAATTTCGAAACAAAGGATAAAATCCAATGAATACTAAATGCTGTTGGATGAGCCGATTTTTAGTAAGGTCTCTTTTCAGTTTAAATTTCACCGCTCTTAAAAATCAAAATGACCCTAAATAATTTATCTTTATGTCATGTGCTACTCCACCACATTGCGGAAGACCAAGGAAGAAGTCGAAGAAAGGTTCAGGGCGAGACTGCAAATTGAACTGGAGTATACCCCTTACTATCATATGAACGGTTTTACCCATGGCAACCTGTATATCGTGCCCATAGAATATCCCGATGAACTGCTTCCTGCCATGTGGGGCTATGTTCCTTCCTTTGGGATGGATGACCCCGACGCATTCCATAAAAGGTACAATACCCTCAACGCCAAAAGTGAAACGGTTTTTTCCAGCAATACCTACAAGCACTCTATACATGACAAGCGCTGTTTGATAATTGCCGATGGTTTCCATGAACCGCATCACGTCAAAAAAGTATCCTACCCCTACTTCTGCCACTACAAGGATGATTCCCTTTTCGCCTTTGCTGGGCTCTACTCCGAGCTGGATGACGACCTCTATAGCTGTACCATCATTACCATGCCAGCCAATGAACAGTTCGAGCATATCCACAATGTAAAGAAAAGGCAGCCTTTGATTCTGGACGAACATTGGGAAGAGGATTGGCTCCTCCCTGATTTACATGAACCAGGTATCAAGGAACTCATGAAATCAGCATTTACCACCAAAGAGATCGAAGCCTACCCAGTATCACGCGATCTGTACAAAAGAGGGATCGACACCAACAATAAACTGGCTATTGAAAAGAAGGATTATCCTGAACTCAATGAACAGGGCAGTCTGTTTTAACTTATCAACACATCCATTTATGTATTGGAATAAATCCTAATTTTGGGATTATATCCAATGAAGCATATCAAGTACAGGAATTCGGACAAAAAGGCCATCAAGATATTGATGCGTGAAATCGGGGCGTACCGGTATGAAATCGCCTTGGAACAAATGAAGGTGGAACAGCGGCCCATTAGCATGGAAGGATTCTACCTTGAGGCCATTGATGACTGTATATTTTTATGCCACCGCTACCCATCCGGCTACGTCCTGAAGCTGATGAAAGTGGAACAGTTCGAAATGTTGCCCAGGGATGGGTGGGAGTTGATAAAATCTTAATTTTAGAAGTTCAACCCTCATGGGATAAAATGGATGCTAGATATATTGAATTCTTTATGGATGAATTGGTGATTGTAGAAAGGATAGATGGGTCAGACGTTGAATGTATCATCCAGTCATCAAAGAACAATTTGGACGAAATTAAACCCCTTTCCGCAGACCTTCAAGGGTTGCACGAAATTAATGTCACCGTGAAATTGGAAAATCTAAAAAGATTTGATTTCCCAATAAAAATTTCCAGTATCCATTCAATAGAGAGAACAGTATGATTTATTTTTTTTTGAAGGTAAAAAATGTAAGTCCTCTTTAGTTCTACTGTCTCTAAGCTAGATTCTCATCCAACTTATCAACCCACAACTCTTGAAGAATTTATACTGCCGGAAAGTGTATTGATTTTGACGGTTTAGGTATGTAAAATAACGCATCGGTAAACAACGTAATATTCGAATTTTGAGGTATTTACGAAAATTACTTAATTTAACATAATGAAAACCAACCATTAACTCAATGATTTATAAAGAACTAGATGACCAGCCCAAACAACTCTATAAACTAAGTCAGATGATTCAGAAAGGTCTGTTGGACTTGGATGACCTATCTGAAATAGTCCCAGGTATGTTACATATTAATTCCCGTGATGATTTGGCATTGGAGTATATGTCCAAAACAGGGCAGGATATTATAAGGTATTCAATGGAAGAATTGGATATGTTGGGTGCTGAGGTGCTGCAAAGACATCAAAGTGACTATACTTTAAATGTTACCTACCCTAAGCTTTTTGAACAGATATCAAGAAATGATAATGATAATTCAGTTTCTTTTTTCCAAGATTGGAGACATCATAAAGACGACAATCCTTTTTTAGTCTATACTACCAGCAAGATACTTAATGATAATCAATTGATTTCCATCACCCTATTTCCTCAAAAAATAAAAGAATTATCAAAAAATGTAAACGCTATTATTGGAATCAATGCAATTTTTGAGCGATATTATCAGCAGTATCTGTTCCTCACTAAGCGTGAAAAGGAAATAGTTAATTATCTCGGTAGAGAGTTTACGAGAAAGGAAATTTCCCAAATACTATTCATAGACCCAAAAACGGTTAAAAAACACTGTGAAAATATTTTCAAGAAATTGGGTACAAGCAAACGAATTGAAATCAAGAAAATCGCTGATGCTTTTCGGTTACTTTAAAAATAACTTTTTTGATAAGTACAACATAACCGATTTGTATGTCATAGTTCATAATTATTTTAGTAAATGACTGAAAAGGAATTTTTAAACGATCAACCGAAACAATTATTCAAGTTAAGTAAACTCATCAATAATGGAACGATATCGTTGGATGACCTTTCGGATATAATTCCTGGAATAATGCATGTTAATTCTAAAGAGGATTTAGCCATAGAATATATTTCCAAAAGAGGACAAGAAATCTTGCGCTACTCCCTTGAGGAATTGGAGGAAATGGGTGCTTCAATATTTGAAAGACATCAAAGTAAACATACGCGAGAAATCGTTTACCCAAAGTTAATGACTGAGCTAGCGAAGGAAGATTTTCATCAGGTGATACCTTTTTTTCAAGATTGGCAATACCATAAGGACGATAGCCATATATACCATTTTACTTCGACCAAGATTTTAAATGAAAACCAACTTATTTCTATCTCACTTTTTCCCAATGATATTGAATACTTGACGAATAAGGTAAACCAGTTATTTGGAATCAATAAGATTATCAACAATTACTTCACACAATTTAATACGCTTACGTCTAGGGAAAAAGAAATTTTAGCTGAACTAGGTAAAGAAAAAACAAGGAAGGAGATTTCGCATACTCTCTTCATTTCCGAAAAGACCGTCAAAAAACACTGCGAGAACATTTTTTTAAAGTTAGGCACCTACAAAAGGACCGAACTTGAAAAAGTGGCTAGGGCCTTTCTTCTACTGTAGATTAATTTGTTGGTATACTACATAGCATATTTGTAATTCTTGTCTTAAAGAATTCATTAAAAGTATTTCCAAAACATTTTGCAAGTCACTATTGAAGGTACTAGAACCATTACTGTGAAAGAATTATAAAAAGGGGTGAATCAACCTTATACAATATGCTCAAATGAGCAATTAATATGTTTTGGATTTAGGCCATTTGGCGTATTGACCTAGTTTTCAAAATCTTATAGCTTTCCAAAAATCTTGTCTTTAGTGATTCTATGGTGTTTGATGGAACTCCTAAAATCATTTAAAATAAACTAATCCTAAAAACGCAATCTTCAGTAAAACAAAACATTATGAAAATCATAAATTCTCTACTATTGATTTTACTAACTTCTATAAGTATTTATGCTCAAACGCCTTCAAAATCTAAAACCATCAATCTGAATCCCAACGGTAATGGATTTTTAGGGCAAGTCACTATTGAATATGCGTTCATGGATTGTTTTGGTGAAACAACAATGACGTTTGGTTACAGAAAATTAATCCTTACAGGAGTGGTGTTAAACAATAAAGAATATTCTTTGACCGATTTAGATTTAACGAACCCATATAAATACGTTACTACATTTAAGGAGTTAAGAGTGAGGTATTACCTAGGGAACCGACAAATAAAATCTTCAACACTTACTACACTGCTGGAAGATTATGACATTGGATGTTATGGACAGACAGATAGAATCGCAGATAAAAGTGCCGGATTAAATACTAAGCTTAACAGTATCAATCCTTTGTTTTCAAATGCAACAATTGGATATGATGTTTCCTTAAGATGGTTAATTGAGAATTATGAAAAAAAACTGGTTAGTGAAAAGAAGTTTAAAGAATTGATACAACTAGCCCAAAACACAGAATCAAGCGATGAAAAACTAAAGGTTTTATTAGAAGCGAAAAAGTACACAGATAATCATGACCAACTTGATGAAGAAATCAAGTATTTGAAAAAAGAAATCAAAGACAAGACATACGATAAACTTGTTTCAGATGCTAAAAGTGTAGCTTCAATTGATGAAAAAAGAAAAATCTTAAACGAAGCAAAGAAGTACGCAACGGATAATAAGAAGCTAACTCAATTAGATAACGAAATCGAAAATTTGGAGAAAGAAAAGAACCTTCAAATGGATGAAAGTAAGATCTCAAAAGCTGATACCGCAGAAGCTTTTGAATCGACTAAAGAGACAAGCAATGATTCTAGAAGTTTTAATCCTAAAAATACCAACAGAGGTTTTGAGAGAAAAATGGAGTATGAACGCAGAAAACAAAACCAGGAGAGCCTTAATTCACAAATTGCTGCTACCAGCGCTGCTACAACCGCTGGCGTTGCCTACTTGTTTGGAGGTTTTATTTACTCCAATTATGGGCAAGTAAATGCTGAAAACATTTTTACCGGAAACAATCTAAGAGCAAACCTTGATATTGGGTTTACAATGAGTTATTTACCTCTTCTTTTTGCAAGTGACATGTTTTCGATGGGCTTCGATGGTACTTCGTCAAGAACCCAAGAAACTACACTTGATTATCCTTTATATATCAATTTAAACCTTGGTGGACAGTTGGGGTACGAAACAGCTTACTTTGGTGGATTTGGTCTAGCCGCTGTTCAAGCTGGGATACACCCCATACTAAGTGGTACAAACTTTAATTATAATTATGGTGTTGATTTGTTCGGGGGTACAAGAAATTTTAAAATCTTTGGGGATTACACTTTTGGTGGGAGACAGTTTAATAATTCACGCCCATTAGATAGCGAAGAGTCAGGAAAGGGTCGTACTAATTATAATTTCAAAAGGCTAAATTATGGAGTTCAGTTTAGTTGGTACGGTTCTCCAAAGGTTTCCGCCAGAAACCATATCAGAATTGGCTTGATAGAAGAAAAAATTACCAAGCTCGATGATGGTATAAGTTTCTCTAATACTGAATCACAGGAACCCATTTTTCTACAAAATGATGAATTTGATGCACTAGGTAATATCAATCTAGGATACTCTTTTGAATGGCGACACGACCATCATGGAGTCCTATTTATTGAAGTCTTCCCATCTTATACTCCAACAGGTGAAAGAAATGGACCAGATGATAGTACAATAACTTCGAAAGGAGGTGTTTTTTTACAAGTAGGGTTTTTAAGGTCGTTAGGAGGTTACGGAAAATCAAAAACAAAGCAATAGCTATGGATGGATACTTCGGTTCGTTTTGTGCCACCCATTTCGGAGTTATGGTGCCAGAAATTTCGGTTAGATCTGTGCCACTTTTGGCCAGCGGGCCGATCCGTTTCGGTTCGTTTTGTGCCAGTGTTATCGGTTCGATCCGTGCCACTTTGAAAGATCAAGTAACAATTACCTTGTCGCTTAAAAACAAGCTATATGGCCAATACACTTGATCCAATGGACCTGAAAAAGATTATTTCCCTGCACCTCGACGGGCTGCGCAACCGCAAGATAGGAGCCAACCTAGGGATATTCCTTAACACGGTGAACACCTATATGCGCCTGTTTGGGGGCTGCGACCGCTCCCTTGAGGAACTTTTGGCCCTTGACAATGAGGCCCTGGAGGCACTATTCCCATCCCATAAGACCATAGACAACGTCCGCTACGACGAGCTCATGCGTTGCTTCGAGGGAATCAACAGGGCGAGGAACCATCCCAGCTTCAACTTCCTCCACCATTACCAAGAGTATGTCCGAACGGCCAAGAAACCCTATGGCTATACCCAGTTCCTGGAACACTACCACCGCAAATATGCCAAGACCAAAAGCTCAATGAAGCTCGAGCACGACCCCGGCAAAGAACTGTTCATCGACTTCGCGGGCAAGAAGCTGCAAATCGTCGACCGGGACACAGTGGAAGTGGTCCCGGTGGAAGTGTTCGCGGCCATCCTGCCCAATAGCCAGTATACCTATGTGGAGGCCTGCAGGAGCCAAAAAACAGGACGATTTGGTCAGTTGCTGCACCAATTCCCTGAACTATTACTGTGGCGTGCCCAATATTGTGGAAGTCAACAAAATTAGTTTTGAAAATTGGATGGTCAATCATACCCACAGGGACGATATTGTAGATAGCGTACAATTCATAGAATCGGAAAAAATAGAAGAAGATTAAAGATGTGTTGTCACATATATACTAAACAATATCCGTGAGAATAAACTATATCTCAATCTTTACTGATGAATTGATCGCATTAGAAAAAATCGATGGGTCTAAATTCAAATGTATCATCCAATCAAAAAAGAATCATCTGAATGAAATTGAAGCTTTATACTTTGAATTATAGGAATTACACGAAATAATTGTAACGGTTAAAACTGAAGGGAATCAAAGACTTGATTTTCAAATTAGATTCGAAGACATCCATTCTATAGAGACAACTTGATAGGGGTCTGTAAATTAAACTCTGTCTGA
>CAJNJA010003559.1:17332-30220 GCA_905231915.1 Symbiodinium necroappetens | reverse complement strand
CTAAACCCTAAACCGTGGTTTAGGGGTTAATTAGGGTTTCGTTGCTCACGCTCGGACACTCCAGGCCAGGGGAGGCATGTGGTTCGAGGTCTGATGAGTGAAACAAACTGATTTGACCGGCCGATGGGTTGGGGAGTAGCCCCAAACCCTTGAACCGCTACTCTTGCCGACACCTCTCTAGGATTTGAGGATTTGGCTGGTGGGGTTGCGAAGATCTTGCAAAGCTTCGGGTGCGGAATGCGATGGTCAAAGCAGGCGACACCGCAGAAAACAACCTAAACTATTGCGAAAGCCGCAGCACTGAGGAGGTAACAAAACCTCAAACATGGCCTCCTGGTCTTCCATTGAAAGACTGTCGGGATCGTCGAAGTTCCTGCGATTCCAGGCCCTCGTCCCGAAGGGCCTAAAACCGGGCCTAAACCGGAGGGATCAATTCCACAAGAACCCCCAAAACGACATAAACTCGAGTCCCCTAAACAATTGAAGTTATTGCCATTCTTATGAAGTCTCGCCGACCTCTTTAGCAAATCTATGGCTTACCCGTAGACTACTTGGTTGTGACCGCATGATGAAGAAACCAGGACGGCAAGAAAGGAACTGCACTGGAGAGAGATTTTTTGGGGTAGAAAAGCGGTCAGGGCATAAGCAAACACTAGCATCACTGTGCCCGGCGCCCTACTTGTCAGTCACATGTAGAAGCCACCTTTCCTACCGCTTCATCCTCCCAGGCTCCAGCCGAAGACAAAACCTCACGTAACCACGCCGAAGGTGCGAGGACCCAAAAAATGCCTTATGCTTGAGATCCTACGCCCGATGCATCCGAGAAGTCTGACTGCAAAGTCGTGTCGAGAAGTCTGACTGCAAAGTCGTGTCGTCCATGGCCGAGGTACAAAGCACAACGACCTGCTAGAACCCGCGAGACAAGAGACAACCCCAAGCCCTTATTAAGCTTTATAGCTCAATAGATCATCAGCAATGTGAAAACCTTGTATAGAGCCACCGTAAAACAGCCCGAGGCCCCTCAGCCCCAGGAATCGTCAGCAAAGGCAACCGAACTGCGATCCTTTTGCGTTTGCAACTGCCACTGCAAGAATCCTAAAACCCTAATCCCAATAGGCACTAAACCCGAAGAACACAGCCAGGACTGTAATCAGCCAAGACGCTCGAAGAGAAGAGCCCCTTCCAGAAGTGGCAGGAATCGGAGAACGGCCGCTCGCTGCTGTCGGGTCATTAAGACGAAGGGCGCCTGGCGTCCAGCCACAATGGGTCTTCGAGCCCAAGGTTAAGGCTGCGGGGTCCGGCGTTTGAAGGTTTTGTGAGGGGGAGCGGGGCTCTGTAACGGATGTAGGTTGAAGGCCAGGGCTGTCGGTGATAGCCTTTAGCGCTTGCAGGAGGAGGAGGAGGGAGGGAGGGAAGGTGCAGCCCCTGCTCCTTTGGGTGCACCAGGTGCCTGTCGGCTTCCGAAGCCTTCCAAGTTGGAGGTGGGTGCCGTTGTGAAGTTGTGAGTGCTGGACTTAGAAGGCAAGAAATCCTGCACGCCGCCCGCGTGTTCTTTTGACTTGCTCCCGTTCACTCCCTCCAGAAATCAAACTTGAAGACTACCATCGTCCTCTCCCTAGACCCCTATAAACCCTACCTGGACCCTCAATAGCCTTGTTTTAACGATATACACAAGGAACTCATACGTAATACAGCGCCCGAAAAAGGGTTGGGTTCACGTAAGCCATACACCAGGTGGAGCAGACTTCGCCTTCTGCCTCCATCGCTGCCGCACCTGCGCAAGACTTCTTAGGGTTTAGGGTTTTTTTCCCTCCGACTTTTGAGTTTAGGGTTTTAGGGTTTAGGAGTTTAGGGTTTAGGGTAACGGGTAACAAGGGCTCTGACTGCAGCAGCAGCCTCTGCTTCAATCAAAGAGCTCATACTGACAAGACAGCACAAAAGGGCTCCAACTTCGTCTGGCCCCTAAAACAGTGCGCCCGGAGCCCTTCAGACATTGCACCTGCTCCAGGCAGTAACTCCATTCCGGCTGGGCGCAGCGAGCCTTGTCATGCAGAGCCGTGTTACAGGCAGAGCTCCCGGTCTCCAAGGAGAGCCCAAGACCCTCTTAATCAAGAACTTTAAATTTCCTGTAGCACAACATTCAGCAGGGTTTAGGGTTTAGGTAAAGTTTAGGGTTTCTATTTAGGGTTTACCTCTTAATCGAGAAATTGCCTGTAGCACAACATTCAGCAGCAGGAACATTAATAACATACACATAAGCCAATGAAGCAAAGCATCACAAACACTGTCTCCCAGGCCCCAGTCCGGCAAGGTGAACCCGGCCGCAGGTTCAGCTTCGAGGATCGAAGGTTCAGGGTGCAAGTAGGGATTATTTCCGAATTCCCCTCTTCCTCTATCGAGGCGTTTGTCATTCAAGACTGACCTCGTTATAGAAACATGATTGAACAACAACTTTGGCCATGTCTCACCAAGGATTGCGGCACCTGGTCAAGCCTTGCTGTGCTTGTAAACATAGTCGCCATGTTGAGCTTCTCTTCTGCAGCGGTGACACCGTGAGACCCCACTCCTGGCTACAACAACATCCCTGCTAGCCGAGCTGCTGCACTATGCCCTTACATCACCCTAAACCCTACTAAACCCTAAACCCTAAACCACATGAGTCCAGTGGCTAGGCAGAGGATGCTCCGTGCTTGCAGATATGGTTCCACAGAGACCTGGATCAGCTGTCGAATCATGCACACGGCTCAGGGTTTTTTGTGGATAGGGTTTGGGATAGAGGTTGGTGTTTAGAATCACAAACTCCCAAACCATCCATACCCAAAAAGTGCGAAGCCGCTCCATACACACTTCTTCGCATCCCACGTGGAAACGCACACTGAATCCACGCCAGCACTCAAATTGCGTGAAAGCACACTCAAAACCATCTAGGGTCTGTGATCCGGAGATTGACCTGGTGTTGCTGGTGACATCTACATCCGAAAGGGCTCCAGTGACTTAGAAAGCAGGGTATTCGGTTCGTAAGCTGCTGTATAGGCTGGAGTTCCAGGGCATGTCTGACTTTGCTTTGGTTTGGAGCTCGGGATATACCATGTATGTATGTGACTAATTCAGGGCTTGGCTTCGCTAGGGGAGGGTTTGGGATTAAGATGGTTTTAACCGGTGCAGGGATTTAGGTTCAGGGCTTTAGGGGTTTGGGTTTAAGGGACTACCCAAGGCTCCAAGACTCCAAGAGCTGAGTACAAGCGAATCGCTGCAAATCTTCGTAACTCGAAACCACTGGATGAACCAGGAACGCACCACGATGAATCCTAAATCACTAGAAGCCCGACAGCCTCTGAACACTGACAATGATTTGAGCTGCACATAGCATGTAGGTATACTTCGCTGTCTGCTAACGCACATCAAGTCTGAATTTGAGGTCAAGCTGTCCCTAGCAAACCTGAGTCGCAGTATGTAGGTAAACTTATTGCTTGCCGTACACCGATTGATTGCCTTGAGCTCAGTGTAGGTTTGAACCTCATGCCGGAACCTGCCCGAAGAGGGCCCGGAAGCAGCCGGACCCGGCGTCTTCAGGCATGGCGACATCCAGGCATCATTGTTTTTTAATCTTGAGGGCCTATGAAGGTCTCAGCGCTCTAACCCTCTTCTTTCAGAGTTTAGGGCTGTAGTGGGGCTGTAGGGTTCATTGGGGCGTTTTCGGGTGCAGAGACGACTTCTAATCTAGGTCCTGCTGCACCTGCCTCTTGCATCCATGTTCTGAGCTGGGTGTGCGTGGGAGAGATAAGGGATGCTTGCTGCGGAATCAGCTGTCTGAGCACTGCGCTGGAATAGTCTTGAGAGCCTTTGCTGAATAGAACATGCTCAACCACCCATCAAGCAACCTAAACTCTATAAACCCCGAAGTATCCTGGTATGATAGACTTAGGGGCCGAGTACCTTAGCCAAAAAAAGGTTAACCTTTTGAAGTATAATAGGCTTATATTTGCCCCAAAAGGTTAAAGCTTACCTAGTCACAGTCCCTAAGTAGAAGAACACATGCACACTTGCGAACACACATGGGAGTTTCCGAAAATTAGGGTACCTTATTTGGGGTCCTTATAATAAGGATCCTACTATTTAGGGTACTGTTTTAGGGTCCCCTATTTTCGGAAGCCCCCCATATTTTGCAGGCATCGGAGGCTCCCGCTTGGAGAGCCCCGCCGCACCGGAAAGGAGGGCCTTGAGCAGGACAAGAAGCCAAGGAGTTTAGGATTTAAAGTTCATGGGGTTTCGGGTTTTGGGGTTTAAAGTTCAGGGTATAGGGTTTTGGAGTTTAGGATTTAAAGCTCAGGGTTTAGGGTTTTGGGGTTTGGGGTTTAAAGTTCAGGGTTTAGGGCTTTGGGCTTTAGGATTTAAAGTTCAGGGTTTCGGGTTTCGGGGATTTGGGATTAAAGTTCAGGGTTTCGGGTTTTGGGGATTAGGGTTTAAAGTTCAGGGTTTCAGGGCTTTGGGCTTTAGGATTTAAAGTTCAGGGTTTCGGGTTTTGGGGATTTGGGTTTAAAGTTCAGGGTTTCGGGTCTTGGGCTTTAGGGTTTAAAGTTCAGGGTTTCGGGTTTAGGGGTTTAGGGTTTATAGTTCAGGGTTTAGGGTTAGCAACGCGGTTGGAAATTACGGGGCTCGGGTATGAGTTGCTCAGGGCGGTACTGTAAGGTTTTGGGGTATAGGGGCTTGAAGCATATGTGCAGGATTGTCGGTGTAGGTTATAGGTCTCGAAAAGTGTTAGAACGGGAAGGCTAGGTTGCAGGCTTTCGGGCTTATGGTCGGCTTCGTTCTTCAAAACAAGGCCGCAGACGTGAGGGATTTAAGTTAAGGGCATGAGGTCTAAACGTTCAGAACACGTCAAAAAATGCATACATACATACATACATACATACATACATAAATACATAAATACATACATAGATACATCAATACATACATACATATACATACATGCATACATGCATACTTGCATACATACATACATACATACATACATACATACATACGTACATACATACATGCGTGCATGCATACCTACACACATACAAACATACATACATACATACAGACAGACCGGCAGGCAGGCAGACAGACAGATACTTACTTATTTTTATCGAAGGACTTCAAGCGAGGCTTGGGACAAACAACTCTGAACACCAAGACTCTTCACGAGTCTCAGCAACAAGCGATGGGCGCACTGGCGTCTATTGCCTGAGGCAAGAGCTTCCCTTCCGACACTCGCATCACTTTCCATCTTACCTCTCCAAGCCAACCAATAACAGGATCGCGGAGAGAAGCAATTGTCCCGCACACGCTAGTCTTCGGCTGCCCCAATCAGTTGGCTTTCTCGGGAACCTTGCGGTCTCCAGAGTGCAAGTCAGGCCAGCAATCTCGCAGTGCGACCCAAGTCTTGAGCCCCTCCGTTTCGGGTTCTAGGGTTTCGACTCAGAATCCGTCGCACAAGGCTTGCAAGGCTCCACACAATCCCGTTACTCTACGAGTTTTAGGGTTTAGGGTTTCGGGTTTTAGGGTTTGCAAGCACCAGCGCATTCCGCTTGTCCACACCTCACAGCTCTCCAACTGCAACGAGTCCGTCTGGGACGTGGCTTCACTCCAACTCTCGTCAACCTGACAGGTCTCCCCTGTATACCTACTTACTTAAACATACACATATACATTTTAATATATACACACAAAAATCATCTCATATAAATATATGTGTATATATATATATATTTATTTATTTATATATATATATCTCTCTCTCTCTCTGTGAAGATCCATTTGGTTTTCCATGTAACCGAAAACCCTCAAAACTCTTTTCTCAAACCCCAGACCCAGTTTCCGCCCGACGATAATAAACTCTAGACTCTAGACTTCAGAAGACTGCCGACATAAGCAAAGCTACGACGTCTAAGTCTATCCCAAAACTCACAGAACTTGCACTGGCCTCCAAAACCCTTGAACCAAAATCCTAACTCTCTCTGATGTAAAACACCAGCAACCATACCCCAAAACGAACATGCCAACACCCAACAGCCTGAAATCGTAACACCCAACAGCCTGAAATCGTGAAATCGTAACTCCGAAAGCCCCGCTTCAGAGGCCTGTGAGGAACCGCCAGACTCAACGTCAGGATGTCTTCCTAGGCGTAAAGGGCTCACATAATGTATGGGCCTCCATGACTACGGCAAGTTAACATGGGTTTACAATTACATGCCTCGAAGGGGTTTTAGGGTTTAGGGCTAGGATTTCGTCGATTTAGTATGTGGGGCCGTAGTCGGAAGATCACGGCTTGGGGGAAAAGCAGTGTAAGCACAACAAGGAACCCAAAAGCATAGTATTGGTAATTATTCAGGCCCCAACGTTGCGCCTTTATGGAAAGTTGATGAGGGGTGGTATTTTTTTCGAGAGGTTGTTTACATGATTCGGCAATCCCATGTTTCAAAAATCGTTCCTGTGTTTCAGTTTGGCGCCCCCTAAACCCTAAAACCCACCACTGAAGCCCTCGAGGCTCTGAGACCCTTGGATCGAGGAATATAACCCTAAGGGTCCAAAGGACCCAACCATGCGGCACTCGGTTTTCGGATAGTTGATATGTAGGTTGTCAATTTGGAGAGTATTTGATTATCAGGTACGTGGAGCCTTAGGATACTATAGGCACCGTAATGAACCGACTAACTCGATTTTTATAAATCTTGCGGCATAACATTGGCAATTTCAAGCGCCTAGATTAGGCGAGACTATGTAGGGTTCTGATTTTTGACCTCTGGTATATTCCTGAATCCATGGGCTTACATAATCCAAGCCTGGCATTTGGGTTTCGATGCAAAGTCTCAGAGCAATCGGGCCCTTATAGGGCTTCGGATGCGGATCCGTGCTCGCAGGCCTTTGAACTGTAAGCTTTGGCAGGGTTGTGAGGTTTCGGTGGGCAAGAACCCGCCATGTGCCGCTGCATCTCAGCTGTGGCTGTGGCGCACGACGTCCACAGCACGCGTGTCCAAGTGCCTTCAGGGATCTTGTTTGGGGTGCAGGGCCCCTGTAACACACTCCCGAGCCCTTTGAAACGTCGATTTCCAAAGCAAAACTCGCAGACTCGTGATCCAACGGTACCAGCCTGCAAAGACAGAGAGACTTCCCTCAGAACGATGCCAGGCAGGAACGTCTACGCAAGGAAGCGGCTGAAAAGAAGAAAACCCTGCTGATCGGAGAGCCGTGCAGTATTGCATACCGGAGCAAGGGGGGGGTGACTGTAAGCTAAAACCCACGAGCTATCACATGTTGAACAGAGACTGCGGAAAAGCGGCCAAGTTTCGTATGTGCACGAACTACGTAGGTTTCTGCACTCACCGATGTGTGCTAAGCAAGGTCGGCATGTCACGAATCGTCCTAGGGCTTACCAGGTAAGAGCTCAATGCTTGCAAGGCTATGCCAGGACTCCCAAACAAAACATCCCGCTGTGAGTTAAGGCAGGGCAGGGTCATATCCTAAACCCGAAACCCTAAAGGATCGTGGGTTTAGGGTTAGGGTTTTACGCTCTCACCACTCGGAGAAGCTAGATACAGCCTATAGAAATCGGGATGTAGGGTTTAGGGCCGTTTAGGGTTGAGGGCTAATTGGTGACGGTTTCGGGTTGGGATGTAGGGTTTCGGGCACTGTGGGGTTGCCTGCAGGTTAGTGAGGGTTTAGGGTTACCGGATGTTACGGGGTTTTGGGGTTCAAGGTTCACAGTTCAAGAAGAATTCGGGTAGACTTGCCCCGAAATCACCTCCTCCCCAAATCGTATGCATTGCTCTAAACCACGGGAAGACAAACTTTCTTATTAAGGGTTCAGAGTTCCAACAAAGCTTGGAACAAACTTGCGAAGGGGTGCCCCCTAAATCCTAAAAAAACCCAGACTCTATAGGCCTTAAGCCCTAGGTAGAACCCATCAAAACTGTAGGAAATTAGAGTCCCAGGTAAACCCTAAACCCTAAAACCCTAAACCCCGAAACCACTAAACCCTAACCCTAAAGCCCTAAAGCCCTATAAACCCTAAACCCCTGAACTGCTTGTAAGAGTAGCGCCTCATGAGCCTTTGCACGTTCTCCGCCTGCCAGGGCTTCTTCAAAGCCTCAGGCGGGTGCGGGTTTAGGGTTTTTAGGGGTTTAGGGTTTGGTTTCCCTCCCAGATAGCAAGGACGAGCCAGGGTTTAGGGTTTAGGGTAGCTCTGTTTTTGTATCTATGGGATTAAGGACTTAAGGTCTACTTAAGGTTAAAGGGTGCGGATGCACCGGCCGGCAGCGATCGGAGTTTCAGCTTGAGGAACAAATGGAGCTGCCCTAAACCCATTGTGTTGTAATTGAGTAAGCATCGGCTAAGACTGTGCAAGACGTAGGGTGTAGGTGAGATGGTTAAAGAACGAACGATCCCTGAATAAGGCCTCAAACCCATCCTTGGCCCCCCCACGGCAAGGACCTTTCGTGCCCACTGCTCCCATCGGAGTGCTCCTCGAGGGCGCTCCGCCGTGACCCCTCGGATGCACGTTATTCCGATACCTTTACGATTACGACTTGTTGTCTATTATGTGTCCTTAGTCGTAGAAGTATGAGTATGTTGCAGGATCGAATAAGCTAGACTTTCTACAAAGGGCCTTACGCTGCTTTGCAAAAAAAGCCTTGATGCCAACAATGTGTTTTGAGGACGTTATCGGGTTGTGAAGGGTGGTTGTTTGTTGTTTATAATTTCCGGGGGAAGGGATGCTGCTATATGCGGGTCACAATCAGTCGATCATGGTTTTGGGGCATGTTGTGCCATCATTCGCTAGACAGGGATTTTTGAAGGGACATTTGCGACGTTAGTGCTACTGATGCAGACGAAATGGCTCCTGAAGCCCAAAGCTCCAGGCGCAGCAACGTTGTCGCATGAACAGTTTCGGTTTAGGCCTTTGGGGTCAAGGGGCTTGGTTTAAGATTGGGCTTGAGGATTTCGGTTCCGGGTTTCCGGGTTTCGGGCTCAGAGATGTTTTTGGCCTTGGGGCTTTCAAGCAGAATCTCTGCTTCAACAAATTCTCTCACGGCCCCATCGACTCGAACAGTCATCCAGGGCTGCGATATATATATATATGTGTGTGTGTGTCATGCAGGGGGCTACAACATGTCTGTCTTGCTTCAACAGGCTCCTGCATGAACCGGCAAGAATGGCACATGCACGCTTGCAGCTGGGTGTTTCGAACGATGACAGCAGATGCTGGGCCATAGTGCTTTTTATGATATTGGATGTTTCAAACTTAACTATCATGAATGTTCATTGTATCAATAAGTACGATGAAAGGATGGTGAAGGCTCCTCACGCCTGTCCTGGCTCAATGTACCCCATAAACTAACACGCAACGCACTCTTGACACCCTTGCACCACCGCAAAAGCTGAAATCCGATCCCGACGGCATAAACATGCACCCCTAAACCCTTAAATTATTAAACCCTTAGAGCCCTAACATGCAGGCCATGTGCCAACCTTCTTGCGGACACTTCCTGAAATCCAATCCCTGCAGCAAGCTCCGGCAAGTAAGAGCTGTGCTCGCACATGCATTCCCGGCACCACCGAAGATCAAAGCCTGCCAGTCTAGTCTTTCTTAATTTTAAACAGTCCAACCTAAACCCCCAAAAGTAGGTAAAATAATGGCCCAAAACCCATAAAAGGCTATTATTCTGCATACTTTTGGGGTCCAGGAAGGTGTGGGCTTGGTGGCTTTGGGCCTGCAGTTAGGCAGTGTGTGGGGAAACATGCTTGTGTCACTATGTTTGGCTTGGAATCTCAAGTTCTACGTCCTAAGCTACCTTACGCCTTGAAGCCTCAAGGAAAGAGGATTTTGACACTCCCACTCGCACAGCTAATAGGGACCTTTGTCTTCAGAATAATTACGGTTTTCAGTGTATGTTGTACTATATTTCTATCCCGGCTCTGAGAAAACATTGGTAAGTATGTAGTCTTCAGACCTCTGTCCTAGCCGTTTCAAAGAGTGCTACGACGGTCTGACGCCACGTGGACTACAGCTTTTTGGCGAAAAGTGGTATCCGAGATCTTCGCTCGCACAGCTTATGGGCTTCGGAGTGTCAGCCGCGAGAATCATGCTCTCTTCTATTCTAGCCCTTTTGGTGGATCATCCACGAGCCACTTGAAGATTGCAGAAGTACTGTGCAGTCCTGCGCTTGAAGGCAGGGTTGCCCTTACCCTCGCCGAATCTCGTCGCATCCAGGTCAATGTTCGTTTGGCCGGAAGTTGCAAAAGCGCCTCCGCTTCAAATGAAGACATGCAGCAAGACATCAGCCGCTGAGGCGATTCTGTTCAGCGCAGCACTTTCAAGAGCGTGGTGATGTTGGGAGTGTTAGACGCCGTTTGCCATTCCTTGCATGGGGTGGTGGCACGCACTGAGAGATGTCGCATGAGCTTCCCGAAGGTTTGGGGCTCACCGAAAACTCCTCTGGAGGAATAGTATGATGAACTTCTCAAGCCCCTATACTGAACGCTTCGAACAAAGAGACAGTAGACGTGGGTATGCCCTAAGCAAGGGTTCCTCCAACAAAGTCACTACTGACCTCAAGCCGATATCCTGGCCTCCGTCTACCTGCATTGATATTGTTTTATAGGCCTGTCCCAGCTTATTACGATTCATAGGCTCGGGAGATATTCTAGATGACTGAAGAACTCGAACTCACAAGAAGCAACCCAATAAACTCTAACCCCGAATTCCCTATACCCTTATAGAGCCCGAAGGAACCCTACCTGGGACTCTAATTACCTACAGTTTTATGGGTTCTACGTACTAATTATAGGGTCATGGCTGCTAAACTGTAGGTAAAGAGAGTTACAGGTAGACCCTGAACCCTAAACCCTATAAACCCTAAACCCTAAACCCTTAACCCTATAAGCCCTAAGCCCTAAGCCCTAGACCCCAAAACCTAGACCCTATAAACCAAATAAACCCTTTTTTGAGCAGGGACTGCAATGCACTAATAAACCCTAAACCCCTAAACCCCAAACCCTAAACCTCAACGAGATTCTGGCCTCCAGCAACCTCGGCCACATGGCCTGGCATCCAGGCAGGAGCAGCAACTCCTGGGGCAAAGCCGCTTAGGCTTTAGGTCCTGGGATAGAGGCGTAGTTTTTTTTCCCGTTTAAAGGGTCCGTTTTCGAAGGGTGCCGTACTAGTCTGGGCGGTCTAAAGCGGGACCCTAATTTAGAGAACTATAGCCATATAATTGTGTATAGGAATGAGGTAGCCATGGCGGTGGTTCCTGGCCTTTTTTGGGTTGATATCTAGGGTGTAGGCCTGTGGGTTCTACTGCATCAAGGTCGGGCCAGCAAACCGTGCAGCCTCCTGCCACATGCAAAGAGAGCTCAATACCCTCTTAACTGAGGAAAATCTACAATGTTTTGAACTCAACATTGTGGCCGCCACAGCTTAAGGTATATATCTATCATTGAGGGCTACTTGGCTGTCCGGATATGCAAAGAGAGCGCGTCCAAGAAGCAGGACAGGAGGAGCTGAGCGAATGGATGCTGAGTTTGGCTTGGGTTTCAAGCGGTCTCAAAAGGGGGCTGTAAAATTATAGGGCTTAGG
Organism: Symbiodinium necroappetens; assembly: GCA_905231915.1. Classification (NCBI taxonomy): domain Eukaryota; class Dinophyceae; order Suessiales; family Symbiodiniaceae; genus Symbiodinium; species Symbiodinium necroappetens. The sequence continues at coordinate 18,597 of CAJNJA010003559.1, read as the reverse complement.
GTGGGCCAACAGCATTTCAGGATTTAGCTGCAGTGGACGGCCCCTGCATTCCCCACCAGAAAGCATGCTTGCATTACAGCTGCATCCAGACCTTGGCAACATCAGACCACGCCAAGCGCCGCCTAACGCAATCTGACCCAACATACGACTACAGCGATTGAGCTTGGACAGCTCGGTCCTACAGCCTAAACCATGCATCATCACCCCTAAATTCCCTTAAATTCCCCATCCACACTCCTTCTATCAAAAATCCGCCAAAAACGATACATCTTAACACCCAAACCTGGTATCCCAGGAAAGCCCTCCCTTTACAGCACCGGCCGCCCTTGCGCGAACGACACCCTAAGAGCTTGGCGGCAGCGGCGGCCAAGGCTTCCACGAGCCTCAGAGGGCAATCATCCTCACTTAGCTTCACTATGAGGCTTAGGGTTTAGGGGTTTGAGGTGTAGGGTTCAGGGATTTAGGGGGGTTAAGGGGTTTTGGGTTTAGGGTTTTTGGGTTTATAGGGTTCACAATACATATGACTTATGAAGGCTCCATAAAGGCTTCTACGACTTCTAGTGGGTTTCTGGCTTCTAGTAGGCGCCTGAATCGCTGGACCAGGGGTTCTCAAGCTTTCGACTGCCACAGAAATGAGGGCACCACTATGGAAGAAGGGCTTTTTTGTCCCTCTCGCATGGTTGAGATCTTTTGGGGTTTAGGCTCTCACAACTCGGACAAGCCAGGCGAGGTTCATAGGTGCGAGTCGGCGTGAAACGAGTCAGCACAGCTACCAGGGTTTAGGGTTTTGGGGCTCAACAGCACCAGCTTCTTACATAACTCAGGCTCCTAAGTTACCCTAACCCCCCAGGTACCTACTATATAGGGTACTAGACCCCCTAGGGCCCTACATAGTAGGTACCTGGGGGGTTAGGGTTACACCAGGTTTCCAGGAAACTTCAGCGCCTGCAGCAGAGTTCTCGGGGGGGATTCCACCCAGCGCCTTCTTCGCCCACGAACTAGGCATGTATTTATTTGGGGGTTTAGGGTTTAGGGTAAGTTCCTGAACTAGTTAAGGACCCAGGTTTCATGGTGTCGGGGTGGGACAATCCTGGGTTCACGGTGGGTTTGGTGGCCCAAAAAGCCCAAGGCCGTCTCTAAGCCCTCACGTCTTTAAGGGGCTCCTTATGGAATGTCCTCCTTTCTGGTTTCCTGTAAAAAGGAATGCGCTCGTCCGAGCCCTCAAACTGGCTCCTGGGTCCCGAACTCCCTAAACCCCTAAACCC
>CAJNJA010003559.1:3841-17251 GCA_905231915.1 Symbiodinium necroappetens | reverse complement strand
AAACCCTATAAACCCTAAACCTCTGAAGCACCACATAGACCTTAGACCCCAAGGGGCCCACGTCAAACATCCACAGCCGAGGGGAGCTCTTAGCGCAACAGGAGGGAGGCCGCCCTAAACTCCCTATAAGCGCTATGAAAGCCCTGTAAGCCCGAAATCCTGAAAGCCTTAGTTTAGGGTTTATGGGGCTTTGGGCTTAATTTAGGGTTTATGGGGCTTTGGGCTTAGTTAGGGTTTATGGGGGCTTTGCGCTTAATTAGGGTTTAGGGATTTGGGTTTACAGTGCTCCAAACCTTAAAAAAAAACAAAAAACAAAGAACTGCAGCCACTCCAGGACGCAGCTCGCTAAGTTCCAGGCGGCTCACTCGCCTGCGGAAGATGTGCAACATTGGAAACCGTTGTGCAGTTTCATTTTCCGAAAGGGTCCTAAGCACCTATATGTAATCGAATGCAGGGTTTCCGTAGAATGGGAGTTACGATTAATTATGGTCTGGCCAAGTATCCCCAAAAGGGTACTCAGGGCCCTTTGGGTTTGGCTTTGGAGAATGGCGTGGTTGCAAGGTGCGTGCCCGCTTCCCGGCTAAGTTTGCTTTGGGTCCCGGAGCTTGCATTAAAGGGATCTATGAGGGTTCCTATAGGGTTTCTATGAGGGTACTTTAAGGGTTCTTTATGGGTAGTTCTCTAAAACAGGGTCCCAGAGCCCAAATGCACCATCTTCTTCGAGCCCCAACATCGAATCAGAGCGGTGCCCTCCCGTTCACAACTCAGAGGAAGATTACGCTATAGCTTATACAGGCCCTAGAAGCCGAAATACCCATCTTCTATCTACATATATACTGAAGGTTCTAGATCCTATATAGATGACAGTAACCTACGAGAAGAGTTACAACACTTCTGAGGAGCAATCGAATTTCACTGCACGACGGCGATCCGCCTGGGCCTCAGCACCCTCGGATCTCGAATCCGTTTGAGTTCGTGCCGCCAACTTCTAAACTCACAGTCGACCCTTTTAACCTAATTTACCCGTGCACCCCAAACCCCTGCGAACCCTAGACTCTAAACCCCAAAGCCCGAAACCCGTAACTGGTTCCTCCCTGCATCCCTCTCATGGTCCTAAATGGGGCTACGGCTTCAGGGGCTAAGGGCTACGGGATAGAAGGCTTCCGGTTTACGGCTTCAGGGATCTGGGCCTTGGGTTCAGGGGTTTAGGTTTAGGGTTTAGGGCTTGTAGGGTTTATAGGGTTTAGGGTTCAGGGGTTTTTTCCCCTCCTACTTAGCAGGTTGGGGTTTACGGTTTGAAGGGGCTTGCATGTCCTGCTTGCAGGCCAAAGCTGCAGGTTTCGGGCTCAGAAGTGCTAGCCCTGAGCCCCTAAAGACGCAACCTGCCAACCCCCCAGCAAAACCCTAAACCCCTAGACCCTATTCCCCTAAACCCATCAACCCTACATAAGCCCTATAAAGCCCCTAAACCGCTCCGCAGCGCGGAACGCCTGGGAGGGAGACCCTTCCAGAAAGCGCAGCGATTCCGGGCCTGAGTCGGCAAGAGTCTCGGGCTCCGGTTTTTGTTTTGCCTCGGGTTCCGGGTTTGGGGGTTTAGGGTTTGAGGGTTCCGGGTTTAGAGTTCCGGGCTTGGTAGGGTTTAGGGTTTAGGGGTTTACGGGTTTAGGGTTTAAGGCTTCGGCTTTAGTAGGTAGGGATTTAGGGGTTTAGGGTTTCGGGTTTAGGGGTTTCGGGGTTAGGGTTTTAAGGGGTTGCTTAGGGTCCGAAACCCTGAATCCTTATAGCCCTTATCCCAGCAACCACCCCTATGTTGCGGGGTTGGGATTCGGGGGAAAATGGCACCGGACCTCAAGGCATGAAAGTGTACATATATATATATATTTATTATTTAATATATTCTTATATTATATATATATATGCCTTAACCTCGAGTCTATTTCCCGGAACGCTTGGCCGGCTGAATTCGAAGGTTTTGTTGAACCTGCCTTAGCTGTTGTAAGGCCCTAGCCAACCGAACCCTAAGCCCTTACTGATGCCCTGAATCCTGCACCTGGTATATTCGGAACCCTAGCCCCAGCCTCCAAACTACTCCCAAACCCCTCTTTGGGCGCCGAACGCAGCGCCGAGCAAACCGCAGGGGACTTCGCACAGGAATCGAGCAGGGCCTGCTTCAGTTCTGCTGCGGTATTGTAAGTGCTACGAGTCTCGCACGACTTGAGGCTTTGTAGGGTTTGATGTGGGTGTGGGTGTTCTTCTACCGCTATAGTGCAGTAAGCCATTCTAAAGCCAGCTGGGCTTGAAACTCAAACGGAGCAAGTTACGGCTTCACCTACCAACTGAGCGAGAGTGCAGCTGGACAGTGCCTAGCCCCACAAGGAAGGAAGCAGGAGGCCGGCAAAGGAACTTCTCTCAAACCCAGGAGTCCTGATGAATATGGGTAGCTTTTTGCTAGATTAAATCTAAATTAGGGTTCCACTTTAGGTCCCCAATATAGTACGGCACCCTTGTAAAAAGGACCCCAAAAAGGAGCCTAATTTCCCATGTGGACATCCTTACTGTACCAACGTTGCAGACCCCCGCTTGTAGAAATGTAGGCACCTCACGAGAAGAAGGACCTTCCTACTACTGACCCCTTATAGCGGGCCCGGAATCTTGTGAAAGCCATACCGGCTCCACCCTTGTCATCGGATTTACATTGGACAGGGCTGGACGAACGTTTTCTCTGAAGATCTGGGCAACAGATGCTTGGCTCTCTGAGACAGCCCTGAGAATGCTCAGCTGCTGCTGGAAAACGAATCCGAAGGCTCTGTTGTCGGTTCTTCTTCCGATGAGTCGTCCGAGTCACCACCTGGGGTGGTGAGCAAGCAAAGCGAGGGGCAACATTTGCGGGATGTGCTGACGGGCCTGTCTGCCGTGCTCTCCGCCGACATAGCACAACGCCGCACAATTCTGCCGACCTGCCGGGAACGCTCGTTCCCGTCAACCCACTGTGCAAACAAGCCAAGCTCTTCACTGAAGACGAGCTGTTGGATTTTCCAGTTGAAGACCTCCACATTGGAGATCTTCGCCATGATCATCTCCTTGTCAGCTTGTGACGATGCTGTGCACTGCCTGACATCTAAGAGCGAGAGTCTGTCATAGTTCCGATCCACAACATCCTGCGACGAAACCTGTATGCGAGATTCCATGCCCAGCACGCTGGCCTCAAATATCTCCGCAACACACCATGCACGGAACAGCACTTCGAAGGCGTCATCAAGGACAATGAGCTGCCGGAAGCCCACCACATCCAGCGCTAAGTGTGTCATCATGTCATCGAACTTGTTGAGCTCCGACCTGGCATCAGTATTGCTGAAGACCTTCTCCACGCGACAGCTGCACGGCAGGAATGCTTCACCAGTGACTGAGTCCTTCCGTCTCCTGTCCCATGCAGCCCATTCGGGCGTCCCTTGGAGCGGTTCTGGCCCGAACCCTGCACAAATACTGGCATGCTGGTTGATGGAAAAGGCGCACACCCAGTAGGTCGTCTCCAGCTTGCCGGACAGCTTGGCCCGGACCTGTTGAAAACCTGATGTTGTGGCAATTTGAACGGCCATCTCCTGATAGGCAGACCGCCCCAAAGCATCTGCCAGGATTGCCGAAACTAGGTTTCCGAAGCTGTTATTCCAGTTGTGCGTGACCATGACTTGTGCCGTCGACCCTCTACTTGCCCACAGAGTTGCCAGCGCACAGCCAGCATCTCCAACGCGCGATTCCGGGATGATCGCCCGTCGAACCACGTCGTTCGTCAAGGAGCGTCGGGGATCAAAGCCTGGCATCATCTGACCAGCGAGAAGTCGCTCCCAGAAGGTGAGGAGTGCGTCGAGACGAAAGCCCCGGTGTGCCAGCTGCTTCACCACGTTGTCATAAACCTCTTGCTCCACAGGGCTCAGGAGGTTTGTCATGGAACTCAAGCCTCGCGAGAGTGCGTAGCGAAGCTCCGGAGAGTCGTCTGGAGGGCGACCTTGCCAAAGAATCCCGGAAAGAAGGCCAAGTCCAAGCGAGTTTACCACCCAGTCAATATGGTTGACCAACACCACGAGCTTGTCTCGGCTCATGATGAGCAGCACATTGGCCTCGGACTTAGCAGTCTGATACAGCAAGAGTGCATGCACCCACATAGCAGAGACCACGCCATAAAAGCACATGGTCAGGCCCAGCATTGTGCATATAAGTATCTCCATGCCGATAATCTGTGCGGCCCAGATAGCCTGTTTCCTGGGTGGCCCTCGAACTCGCCTCGTTTCCTGCAGCAGCATGTTCAACTTGAGCGCTAACCTCTTGCAAGTCAGGGCCGTGTATGTAATCCAAACGGTACACAGCACTGACACACTGACCACAATGAGAGGCACTGTGTCCACAGTGGCAAAAGCATAGCGAATGTAGAGGCTGCAGCACATAACAAAGATCCATATGTGCGAACCCGTGGTCGAACAGGCCGTCTGTTCCAGGCTAGACCGGATTCCCATAATTCGCATCCGCAAGAGATAGAGAGTCCAGCCCAGCGCCACGCATTGCACAGCATTGCCAAACTGAAACCAGGGAGTGGCACCAAAATACAGGTCTTCGTTGTTGTCCAGACGTATGAACGAGACCTGCTGGGCTGCCGCCGCAAGCCAATATGCAAACATGCACCACTTTGCATCGTGTGCGTAAGTGGATCGCGGATGTTTCCTCAGCACGGAGCATATCCATGTGAGGGATAGCAGCACAAGAGTGACTGTTTGCTGACCGACGCCGAAATTCATAGGATGTTCCCCTTTCCACCATAGCCAGAGCACGCAAGGATAGCCTGCGAGGCAGGTCGACAGACAGATGATCAGGCTGCAAAGTGCCACGGTGCATCTCCGGGAGCAGTGCCTGCCAGCCGAAGACCCGGGGACGTGTAGAATTCCGAGGCAAAGTCCGGACCAGGTACTCAACTTATACACTTCGAACCTTTCGTAGGGCAGCAGAGTTAAACATAAACCCAGCAGGCACAAAAGAAGGCTGCAATATAGCAACCGCCACTTCCACTCAAAACCAAGGGGCCATTGGCAAGACCGCATCTTACCATACGAAGGTGCAAGCCTGGAATGCCCTAAAGCTCTGCGAATCCGAAATCTGTACGCCTGGAGCCAAGGCATTGAAACCCGAAACTCCGTCAGCACCCTTTCAAGCAAGCTCAAAGCTGGACATCTTGAACATCCACATTGTGTAGCAGTGTAGCTGCCAGACCAGAATCGAACGTAACAGCTCAAATTGCGGTTTAAGGGGGTCTGGCTAGAAAAGCCCGAATTAATTCCTGCACTTTCGAGCCGGATCGCACGTCAAGCCTTGGGTGTTAGGGCCTCGGAGTTTTGGAAGTTGCTGACCCTGTGTATATACCTGTGCAGGTGCTAACACTTTCTGAGCGTGTGGTTTAGGTGTATGCCCCAAGTAGAAATGACAGAGTCGACAAGCATATGATTAGCTACACATACATGACAATTGAACACACACACACACAGAAAGACATACATTACGTCGTCACTACATGCATACGTGTGGCTGTTCGTATGCGCGTGCATGTGTGCGCATGTATCCATTCATGCAGGTGCGCATGCGCCATGCGGGAATGCCTGCATAATTACACACATGCGCCCATCCCTCCAACAACAGAGAAACACACATGCATGCATGCATACATACATTACATGCATATAGACCCACATGCATATGTACCAAAAACAACATACACACATATCTATGCTTTCGTACATACGTACACACTTACATACATGCATAGACATACATATATGCCTGAACATGCACAAACATGCATCCTTATATATATATGTACATACATATGCATATACATATACACACATGCACATACAAATCCACATACACACAAACAAGGATACAGACGCACATGTAGACACATTTTACGTGCGTATATATATATATGTACACGTGCGTATATATATATATATACATATATATACACATAAATATATGTGTATATATATATATACATATATACATACGATCGTAGGTATGCACGCAAGCACAACGACGTGCGTGCATACCTACAGGTAAACATGCATACATACCTACAAACATACAAAAATACATACATACATGCATACATAAGTACATGCATACATACATATCGACACAGGCACGAATCCTTATACCTGGATACATGCGTAGGTCTAGCCTTGTCGGGGTCTAGGCTTCGGGCTTGGCCTGCACTAGAAGGAGTCTCGATAGCCCCGTCGTCTTCCTGCAAGCACCTCTTGCCGAGTCAAATCAAATTTTCCACCGCGCTGCAATCCCGGCAGAATCTTCGGCCGCTTGTTCAGCCGCAGCGCTAGATGGGAAGCGCACGCCCTACACCCTATAAAGGCCCCCGGCATCGCAAGCTTCAAACCCTAAAATGACCTTAGAGCGATGCACCTCCCAACTAAAGTGCAATCTAAAGTGCACAGCCGCCTCCTGCCGGAGATGATCCTGAAGGTAAGGGACCCTAGATAAGGAAATCATAGTGCGAAGTCCTACTTCAAGCTTTCATTGCGCGGCTGTGCAGGTTCTCCGAGTCACAAAGCTTCTGCGCGTGCTGTTTCAACCTGCCGAAAGATGATTGTAACTTCGGTTGCGGGATCATATGGGGGGGGGTCAGGGTAAAGAGGTTTAAGGTCCAGGGTGTGATTTGGAAGGTTTAGGGAAACGAAGCTCTGGAAAATCACGATGGTGACGTTGTGAGAATGGCGCACCCTAATATAAGAGGAAACCTCATCAGGAGTCAGCAGTGCCAGTAAATTTAGTCCCGAAAGCCCTATGGACCCTAATAGGGTCCATAATAGGGCTTCTAGGACTTTAAATTCACGGGCGCGACTATTGGATGTCGGGATTTGAGATTTTGGCATTGTTTCAAAGCGGGGTTCTCTCATGTGCCCGATTCGACTCGTTGACCCGTTTTGAGATGTTGGGCTTTGGGCTATAGGGGTTTGCAATTTGCCGGGCGTTGGCGATTTGGGTTTGGGAGGTGTTGGCTCTTCGGAGGCCGTCTATCCAACAGCAAAATCGCCGAAAAACGAAAGCCCAGGATACCGAAACGGACAGAGACCACAAGGAAACCTAGCTTCAGCATCGAGATCCTCCGAAGCCGGGTCTTTGATTTTCCCGAAGCCCTTCTACTAAGCACCCCTTATTCCTCCCTAATCCCTAAACCCCAACCCCTAAACCCTAATTCCCAAAACCGCAATTTCAAGATCTAAGCACCCCTAATTCCCTATAAGCCGTAATTTCAAGATCTTCCTCGCCTCGAGGATGGCTGCATTCAGTTTTTCAAGGCGCGAGGGCAAGCCCGACAATTCGCCTGCCCGAACCCTAAGTGCTCCATGTACTCTATCTATCTACGTCTCTATAGATCAACCTATCCATCTATCTACCTACGTGCATATGGGTGTATGTGCGTATGTGTGTGTGTGTGCGTGTGTATCTATATATATATATATATATATTTGTATATACATGCGTGTGTATGTTTAGGCCCTAATCGCTAACCGGGTTCCGGTTGGGGACATTAAGGCCTAAAGATCTATACTGTAATACTATAACTAAATTGTTTAAATATGGCCACATGGAGCCTCAGGGGAATCGCATCACTGCTCGGCGCGTAGCATTTACCAAAAAGGTGTTAGAGCCTTCGAGAGGTTGGCTAAGAGGATAAACCTTAAACCTACTAAGCCCTAGCCTGGGTTGGGAGGTTCCCTTTTTTGGCATCAGCTTTTTTTAGCCCTTACCAAACCCCAAAAAGCCCTAACATAGGTTGGGAACCTCCCTAAACCTTTTATCCTGAACCCTAATAAGCCTGGAGCCGATGCAACTACGAAACAACTCCCGCTGCGCTATCCCAGTTGTGTGTCGTGGCTTACGGTATGGGGGTTACGGGTTTAGGGTTTATAAGGTTTAGGACCACCCTGGAGGCAAAGAAGGTTGACTTTCAGGAAGAATTCTGTAAGCTGCAGAAACACGACACTTCAAGCCCACAATCATCAAACCAGTTCAAACGATCTCAATGCTAGAGGGGGTTTGAGTGGTTCAGGGCTGAGTCCTGCTCAACAGCGCCACCCCGGCGGGCCTAGCCGTGCCTCACCTTGCTTCCTGCAGGAGACAGATGTCTTGGCATGCTCGGCAGGCTCATGTGGTTCTCTACCGTAAAACCGAACAGGCATGTGAGCCAATGTTAGCTCATATTCGTGCTTCTGGGCTCGATGGTTCGAAGGAAGCCTGGGCCAGTACTCGGACAGGACATGTGTCCGCCTTCAGCCGATACAGGGCTGCTACATAGAAGTAGAACAAGTATGTAGAGCATACTGTGGCAAAGTGAGCCACGGTAGACTACACATGTACATGGAAGTAGGAGCTGCCCGGCTGTCAGATGGATTCGCATGCGCAGCCTGAATGCTCAGGTCGTCCATGGAGTTGTAAGCTTTATAAGAAACCCACAGAAGAACGAAGATAGCCCCCGAGACTAACGCGCAAAGCCGTAAGCCCGCATCCCTTGATCCACAAAGCATCACAAAGACCCATGACTAAGCCTAAACCACGGCCCAAATGGCTTCCTTCCCTCAACACCCCGAAGCGAACAAACTCAAACCAAAAGCACGCTGAATCTTTAACGCATATAACCCCTAACACACCTCACAACCCTCCCTGGGGCTCCAAATAGCCCAAAGTAGGTACTATTTACAGACTTTAGACCCCAAAGTAGTACTTGGAGCCCTGGGGCCTCTTCTAAACCCTATCCTAAACTGTGCCCCCCTCCCTCCCCGGTCCTTTGCAGCTGCTCCCCTAGCGTGCGCAGCTCCACCAGCATCTGGTCAAAAGCGAGCCTCATGGTCTCCGCAAAGCTATAGCAGTATAACAGTTAGGATACCCATAGGCTCCTAAGTAGTTCCTTTTTGTGGTTTATACTTAGAATTCTGTAAGGTAATCCCAAAAAGGAACTACTTAGGAGCCTATGGGTAGTCGTAAACAGAATAACCAAAACGGATAAATAGTATTGAACTTCGTAGTGTAGAAAAAGATTAAGGGGGAAACACATAACAGCACAAAACTTAACATGTAGCTCAATCTGAACATACATACACATACATATACATGCTCACTCATGCTGTGGTTTTTGCTTGTTTACCCATGCATTCTCCAATCAGTATGTTCTGTACGGTTTGCTGTGGTTGTGCGCCCTGCCACTCCCCGCCCCATCTTGCTTGCCCAAGCCATGCACAGGTGTTTTCAACTGTCAGGTTTACCATCTCAGCTTTAGGGTTGAGGATCCAAGAAAAAGCTAGGGATAAGCAAAGGGTCAGTCTGAAATAATGTTACCGTTGTGGCGTTGTTGCTCCGGTTTCTCCTATATGATGGGCGGGTGTCTGCGTTCACTCCCCAACCCGAAGCTTCAGATCAAAGCTTGCACCCACAAACTTTCCATATTCCAAATGGTGCGATGATCCGTTTAAGCCTCCCCACTCTCTGTCTAGACCTGTTATGGTGGAGTGAGACTGGAGGTTAGTAGGGGTGTTTGACTCTCACGCTCGCGTAGGGTTTCTCAAGATCGGAATCCAGGGCCGAGTGATTTGCGGAAGGCTGTGGTAGGTCTGAGGGCGTTGGCTAAGCTTCCGGAGGATAAACCCGTGTAGTGGTATGAGTGCGTTAACTAACCCTGAAGACGAAAGCCATGCCTAAAGTCCAACTCCATAAACCCAAACTCAAGCCCGAAAGCGGCGAAGGGTCCTCAGTCAGTACTCCAAACCCTATAACCCCAAACCCTAACTCCAAACGTTTTGTCCGAGGCGCCGGTGTGTTGTGACGTCCTCCAACTCCGTCTCAGGATTGGTATCTCGGAGACCAGGTGACTGGGTTTAGGGTTTAGGGTTTGGGGGCGGTTTAAGGCCCTGACCTGAACCTGGAACGATGATGACGATGTTGTTAGCCAACATGGCCATACTCCAGTCACTCTAGGGTCCCCGAAGGTTTGCAAATCCTAAAAACGCAGACTCCGAACTGGAAACCTTACGAAGGTACTTGGGTTTGGGATAGTAGCATTGCTAGTTCCGGGAAACAGACTGCTGGAGTGGTTCTAGAAGTTGCGGCGTGTTTGTCTTCACCTTCTTCAGGTGATCTTTCGTTGCCGAACCCCTCGTCCCAGCATGAGCCATATCATAAAAGGAAACTACAGGTGGGGAGTTTAGGGTATACAGCACGGTAACTACCCACCTGAAAATGTCCTAGATATGAGTAATTAAGACCTCCGCATCAGCATAAGGACCCAAGGGCAGCACGAGGTGTACATCCTGAAACCCACAAGGCCTCAAGCCCACGACCCATACGACCCTAGCACTCCAAGAGCCCAAACCTCATATTTCAGAATCCAAAGCCTACACCCAAACCTAAACCCCCTAGCACTACACCCTAAAACTGAAACGCATCAGCCGGGCTAAGTTCCCTGAAACGGCCCAGCCTAAGCCCCTCGACCCAAATAATTCAGCCACCGTGGCTGCTCGGGACGTCCTCCTGTGTAGCAGGATGATCTAAACCCTTTGGCTTGAGAGGATCTGTTTAGTTTAGGGTTTAGGATTTATTTCGAGTTGGGCATGGGTGTGTTGGTGTGCATTGTCAGACAACCTCGACCACGCAGACGTTTTTCGGTGTGCGCTTCTCGCGCACCTCAACCAATGCGCTTCGCACTGAACGTAAAACTCCACACAGTAGTGTGCACCACGCCGATTAAACCTTAAAGCCTGATACTCAAATGAAACTCGAAGCTACGTTTAGACCCGTTGCAAGAACTCTAGTCTCCAAACCCCAAATGCAATCGAACATCTGTAATCACAACCGAAACCCTTTATAGAACCCTTCCTACTGAGCCGCTTTAAATTTTAAATTAAACCCGCAAACACTAAACCCTGAGCCCTATACCCTAATCAAGCAAGCCCCGAACCCTAAACCATCAACCCTATAGATCCGAAACCCCCTAACCTAGAAATCTTAAAAAATACACCGCCCCAACTAGACCCTTTCAAAAGCCGGCCTGCGTCTGAAACCCCCCAAGACCATTTTGAAAAGACGGCCATGATTACTAAACCCTAAACCCTTTTCGAACAAAAAAAGCCCTATAAACGCCTAAACCCCTTTAACAAAAATACTATAATACCAAATAATAATAATAACAATAATAATAGTAACAGTAATAATGGTAATAACAATAATAATAATGATAATAATAATAAATAATAACAAAAAGCAGCCCTCAAGAGGCGACCTGCACCACAAGGTCGAGACCCCCTCGGGAGCCCTCGGAGGAGGAGTTCTGGGAATCGATGAGCTCAGCCGATCCCGCCGGCTTCCTCAGCTGACATAGGGGGTTTTAGGGTTTAGGGTTTTAGGGTTTAGGGCCTATAGGGTTTAGGGCTATAGGGTTTAGGGCTTATAGGGTTTAAGGCTTACAGGGTTTAGGGTTTAGGGCTTATAGGGTTGACTGTAGGGGTTTCGTTTGGGGTCTAAGAGGCTTCCTCAACTTAATGCAGGGGCCTCAATAGCTAGAATGGGGTTTTGGGCTCCCTTCTAGTATGATTTTTTTTTATAATTGAAGTAAGGACCTCAATAACTAGAAGAGGGTTTTGGGCTCCTTGCGGACATGACTCTGAGGCGACGAAAGCAGGGTACTGGACTCCTTTATTAATACGAAGAAATAATTGGTAGTCCTTTCGGCTTCTATATGGGATTTTCCTCTCGCTCAGCTTAGGGTTTACTTTAAGCCCCGTGACCTACCATTTTGAGGACTTGTGCACGGAACTCCTAACAAGGAACCCCAAAAATACACTGTTTCCAGGGTTCAATGTTTAATTTTGGGCTTAGGATCTTGGTTTTGGATGCATTTCTGCCGGCTTTCTTCTTCTCAGGAGCCCTACAGCTACCACTGCGGCTAATTCCACAGTACTAGGCTTCACGACGCATGCTGCTGCCGGAGACCGACCAAACAGCCAACGAGGCTTCTTCCATCACATCATTGTGCCTTAGGAGGGTTTAGGGCCTAGGGTGGAGATTCATATTTAAAAAAACCTTGTGGGCCCCAGCACTTCCCAATCCCAAATGCTTCAAGCGGCGATGAGAGGTCTGTAAAGCTGCGTGCAGGCAGCGAAGCCCTGCGGCCGGGGAACGTCGAAACCTCAGATCTCATCATCTCAAAGTGGCCCTAGCCCCCCAGGTACCTACTACATAGGGTACTAGAGCCCCTAGGGCCCTATATAGTAGGTACCTGGGGGGTTAGGGTGGGTTAAGGTTTAGGGTTTCAGCACTCACAACTAGGGTTTAGTTAGGGCTAAGGGGGTTAATTAATCTTGTCGAACCACTGAGTACTTCTACCACTTCCCTTGGAAAGGAAATCAGGAGGGATCCAAGTATGAAAGCCCAGGCAGGAATGCAAGTGGGCTCTGAGTTAGGCATTTGCATTGGGGTTTAAGGTATTTTGCTGGTCTGGATCCAATTCAAGCCTTCCGCGGCTAGACTTAAGCGTCTCAAGCTGTGAAGCTAGGGTCAGGTTCAGGGTTGAGGGTTCGGGTTGAAGTTGGCCCCTCCTGGGGGTTCTGGGGATTTTGCTAGACCCTAAATACCTCCAACCCTCAACCCTAGACGCTAAAAATGCCCCTGCACGCTCTTAGGGTTCCGTCTTGGCTCGGAGAGTTTGAGGTCTTGCCAGGACCACCAAGGTGCCTTTCATAGCAGCCTTGTAGCCCTTCACCATATGTAACCCCTAAACCGTCAGTTTCGCCGGAGGGTTGGGCCGGGGGTTTTGGTGGAGCTTGGGGCTTGAGGATTCAGGGTTTAAGGCACCGGAAGAGGGAACGGGTAGTTGAAAGCAGGTCCGGTAGGCACCTTATGGAGGTGGGGCGAGGGCGGGGTGTTGCAAGATAGGCTATGCAACCACGTACAAGTTCCCTTCGACAACTAGAATACTAGAATCCTCGGCCCTGCGCCATCCATGCGACGCTTTCATGGTTGCCGTAGTGCAGGTAAACAGAAGAGGCCCAAACCGAAAACCAGACAGCACCTGCAGTTAAACCCAGAACAATGAACTCAAGATCCGGGCGCAATGCTGGAAATTACCAACTCGTAAACCCTAAACTCATAAACTCTAAACTCATAAACTCTAATATTCAGCCCTGAGCCAGCGGGCTAAGGCTTGTTGGAGCCCGGGGCTTTCCAATAACCGTGGGCTGATATACCTCGGACGAAACAGCAAGTCACGGATCTGTAGCATTATAAATCTATATGTATATGTATGTAACTACATATATGTGCATTATTATACTATATGATATTATATTGTATTACATTACATTA
>CAJNJA010003548.1:0-18127 GCA_905231915.1 Symbiodinium necroappetens | reverse complement strand
GACCCTTAGGGATTTAGAATCCTATACGGTAATCCCAAAAAGGATTAAACGAAAGTCTTGTGTAACCCTTGTGGCATTCCTTATAAAGAAGCCTGATAGTATACCCATAGGTCTCTAAGGAGTTCCTTTTTGTGGTTTATATGTAGAATCCTATAAGGTAAGCCCAAAACGCCCAAAAAGGAACTACTTAGGGGCCTATGGGTAACCTCCTGGTGCTCACAAGCCCTCAGCCCCTTCAGGCGAGGGCTTTAAGCTTAGGGTTTAGGGTTTTAGGGTTTAGGGTTTAGGGGTTTAGGTGTTAGGGTGTAGGGCTTAGTCAGTGTACCTCAGACTCAAAAGGCATCTGCGAGATGCTTTAAGGAATACATTGACTTGTTCAGGCGCGCAGCCCTTTTCGACAGCTGTAAACTCTTACAAACCATTCGAAAACTGCTAAAAACACGGTGAAACCCTCATAGTCTCCGTACAGAAACCATAATAGCCCCTAAACCCTAAACCCTACCCGGACCCGAGAGAACCCTACCTTTTTCCAGGACTTAGATAGACAACTCATCACAAGGAACCCTAAAAAGGTAGGCTGGTAAGCCCTTAACCCTAAACCCTAAGCCCTAAGCCCTAAAAACCCGTAACCCTTAGCCCTAAGCCCCTTTCAAGTCCCCCTTTTCTAAGCCGGCAGGCGGTGAAGAAGATGGGCTTTCCAGCCTGGGGATTCGGTGAGTTTGGGCTTTTGGGGTATCCTTGTTAGGGTTTAGGGTTTAGGGTTTAGGGTTTAAAGGGTTTAAAGGGTTTAAAGGGTTTAGGGTTTAGGGTTTAGGGCTTCTAGAAGGGATCCTGTTAATTGTAAGGGCTTCAAGAAGGGCTTCTAGAAGGGATCCTGTTACAAGGAATCCTATAAGGGCTTCTAGACGGGATCCTGTTATGAGGGCTTCTATAAGGGTTTCCATAAGGGATCCTGTTACAAGGGCTTCTACAAGGGTTTCTTTAAGGGATCCTGTTATGAGGGATCCTATAAGGGTTGAAGAAAGGTTTCGAATTCATTAACGATTTGGGGGGTTTGGATTCTGGGGTTTGGGGGCTTGGGGCTGTGCGGTTTTGGGTTGAGGGTTTTGTTGGGTTCGGGGTTTAGGGACGGTCTTGTTTTGCATGAGGGTTTTCAAATGGTTTCAATAGGTGTTTCAGAACCCCTTATAACCCTAAACCCCCAAACCCTGAACCCTAAGCTTCACTTCACTTCACTTCGATGCGAGAGGTCCAAAGGTCCTGTGCAAGAAAAGGCGGAGTCAAAAGTGGGGCAAGCCCCACACTCCTGGAAAAGCGGCACTTACAGGCCAAGCATGCAAGTGAGACAACCCGGAGCAAGCTCAACGGGGCTGCGGGTGCCTAAGGCAGGCAGGGCAGGTGACACCCGGCGAGGGAGCACACGAAGTGCTCAACCGACGCAGGAGGAAAAGACCGGAAGGAGCACAAGATGCTCAACTAACCGCGATCAGCAGTGAAAGTGGGGAGCAGCGAGACGGAAGAGCCGTGCTCGACCCGAAGAGGAGCCCGAGAAGCGGGGGAGTAAGGCCGGAGCGACCTGCGGGAGTGCAAGCATCGTGCCGAATCCAAGCACTGGCACAGTCGAAGTAACAACAATGGACGGCACGCAGGACTGAATGAGCGAAATCCAGGTACCTTGTAGGGGTGCCGCACACCAGATAGCAGCGCCACGCACAACCTGTGCCAGCAATAGGCGGAAGGTGACCAGGCGACGCAGAAACAGCATACGTTCAGAAGAGGCTGCTGCAAAGGTGGCAGATCGTGGAGCTGAAGACGGAGGAGCAGCCTCGCGCCTCAAAAAGGATGACCGCCGCCACACCTCTTGTGACCAAGGCTGGCCGGCACTGATGGCCCGGAAAAGTCCAAAGCAGCGGTACCAAGAAGCCGGGAGCACCCACACGCACGGAGGTTGGGGCTGATGCCACAGGATCGAAGGGATAATCCAGTCCTCTGGGTGAGCGAACTCGGCAAAGGCCCGCCATTCAAGAAGACCAGGCTGGTATGGGGGGTGTGCCTGAGGTGAAGAGATCGGACTCAGAGAGGCAGGTCTAACGGGAGGCGAAGGCCGAGCCTCCCTTGCCTGCCCAGCTTCGCTCTCAGCTGGTCGAGAAATAACAGGGCTTGAGCGCGCGGCAGAGGAGAAGGAGGGACCAGGTGCCAGCCTACCAAGCTCATCAGCAAGTTCTTGCGCCGAAGAGGCGCGGCCTTCAAGGGCAGCAAGACGCTGTGCTGGCGTGGCGTTGACCGGGCCAGAGACTCGCTGCAAAGGTGCTCGAGGGTGTCCTTTTTTGCCAGAGCGTTTAGAGCCAGTCCCATATTCGTAGACAGGGCCGACAACACAACGAAGGCCGTGCTCGCACTCGGGCGAGTGGAGGAGGTGATACCTGAGGCGATCGGTGTTGTGAAAATCGATAAGACACCAAAGACAGACGGGACCAAGGGTGTATTGTGTGAGAAGAGCAACACGCCCGTGCATCCGGTGCAAGTGAGCCGCCAGAGCATGACGGGAGGGCAAGACCGCTCCGCATTCATCGCACGTGCAGGGGACAGCTCGTCCGATTGTGGTCCGAGGATTGCTGTTCCCGAAGAAGAGCCAAACTCGGCAAAGGGCCTGTAACATAGAGCCGTGACGGCTAACTCGACGACAGGCGCGAAGCAGTTCCCTGGTAGAGCGCTGAACCAGGGCAAGGGTAGGTCCACCGACAGCGAGGGGTGGGAGATGCGTGTTGGGCCAGATTAGCCTGACAGCTTGTTGGAGGAGCTCAACCCACCGACCGGCGCGGTCCCAGGCCGCTACAAGCGCGTCAAAAGCACTGGCAGATCGATTCTGTGCGAGACGACAGAGTAGTCGAACCCTCGCGACGCAAATAGATGTGTCGACATCAGGGGCGCTGATGCAGACTTGCAAGGTCTCCGAAGAAACATGGTGCCCTTCAGTCCACACTGCAGCCAGCTGCCGCAAACAGAGATCGAAAAACCCCTTCAACGGGCTCAGCGCCCTGGCAGAGACCGCAACCGTGGTGCTAAGAGAGGAGTAGGCGGCTGGCAAGGTCCTCCCGGTTAGCCAGGCAAGTTTCAACGGCCACGGCACAAAAAGGGGAGTGGACCAAATTGGCCGCCTGGCTCCACACAGCACGGCCGCGGCCGGCAGCAGCCTCAACATCTCTGCGACCGGAATCGTTGGGCCGCTGGGGCACTCCCAGATATTTGTACTCCGGGACAACCCTGATATGGCGGCCATCCTCAGTGGGGATACCAGCTGGATCAGAGAAAAGACTAGACCTGGCAGCAGTGGCGCCAGAGCCACACAGTTTGACAAGGGCCTCAGTCTTACCCGGCCCCAAGTTAACCCGGAGTCTGAAGGCCTCAACTGTGCGCAAGATCAGGGTGGCGAGGCGGGGTAGGCGACTCACAGCCTCGCTCGGAGAGGCAAAGTCGACGAGAAGAGATAAGTCATCAGCCCACGCAATTTGGAGAGGGCGTGGGTCAACGCCGAGAGCTTCATGCAGACTGACGTGACATATCCCTTCCTGGCAGCAGGCGTGGTCAAGACATCCCAGGATGACCGCGAAAAGCGCCCCAAACAGAACATCAGCAAGGCCGTCACCCGGACGCGACCCGCGGGAGGCCATCACCGCCTGCTGTTGGCCTGTGAATGTCCAAAACGAGCATTCCACGCAGTCTCGCAAAAGGTCGATCTGGGGCTGGGGTATGCCCAGGCCATGGAGGACGCCACCGGAGATAAGGCCGTGCACATGGGCAGGAAGCTGCAGCTGCCGCAGCGCCGCATCGGCCGAGGCATCACGGAACAAGAGGTCCCTGTCGGTTTCGTAATACGCTGCTTGAATGTCGACAAAGAAGGCTGCCCATGAGCGCCCTCGGCAATCGGCGAGATCGCCAGCACAGCGGAACACCGCCAGGGCAAGGCCTGTGTCAACCCCTTTGCGCCCCCCAAGTTGGGTCGGAAAATACCGCCTTAAAAGCTCCTGGCCGACCGTGGCTCGGACATGCGAATGCCACAACTTCGCAACGCCATTGAGCATGGCGATAGAGCGAAAGTTAGATGGAATGTGCGCTGGGCCTTTCTTGTGCAACGCGCATACAGCAGAGTCCTTAAAATGGATGGGCTCCGGGTGGCCACCGCTGATGCGGAGACACAGAGGCCACAACCAGCGACTGGCTGGGGCGGGCTGACATTTCCATGTCTCATTTCATACTTGGTCAGGGCCAGGCGTTTTGCTGCATTTTTGAGTGCGGCACAGGGCCTCGAGGTCAAGAAGTGAAGGAATCGCCAAGGGACAAGCCTCCCGTGGTTTCCGCTGCCAGGTGTCAAAATGCGCAGCGAGTTGGCTAGCTGTGACAGCGCGGCCCGCCTCCTGTTGTTGAAATTGGGCTTGCAGCTCGGCATCTATATCATATCCGCTGGCGGCGCGGACTTCCCTCTTCTGCCTTGCCGTCTTGGAGGCCCACGCTAGCTTGTTGGCACTCTCGTGAACTCGACCAGTCAGGTGCCAATGCTCTGCCGCGTCAACAAGCAAAGACTCAAAATGTGTCTTCTTATCACGACGGGCCAGGGCGTGTGCACGGACCCGTAGGGAGAAGGCAACCGAAGAGTAATGAGCGAGTTGAAGGCGTGTGCCATGGCAACGAGCACGCAGAATCCCAGTACAGAAAGAGTGGCGCCAAGCAGCAAAAACAGCGCGAAGAGTGGAGGAAGCGAACTCCTGCCGAAGGTGCCGAAGTTCTGCACGGGTGTCCCGGAGGTCAGACAGGACAGCTGCGGCCTCATCCGACAGGTAGGGCTGCCGCCGAACGAAAGGGGGGCGTCTGGGCAGGGCTTGAACAACCTCAGAATGACACTGCATGAGCTCACGGACCTGCGCCGCCGGTGACAGGTCAAAGCGTGGAGGCAGCTTAGCCCACACAGCAGCAGCGACATCGGAGGCCCGGTCAGCAGCATATCTTCCAGGAGGCCCTGGGTCCTTGCAGGGGCGACCTTTGACCACAAGGTGGCAAGCCAGAGGCATGTGATCCCGAGCTTCCCTATTGAGAATATCGAACTCCGGGAGTTGTGTATGCCGTGACGCCGATGTACCGGAAGAGACAAGGATGTGGTCAATTCTCTGACGCTTACCTCCGGTGTGCTGCCATGTCCACGTCGGACCGGAGTGCATGTCGGGCCACGTACCGACCGCACACAGGCCAGCCTCCTGGACAATCTGGAGTAGAAAATCATCAGCTGGACGACCCTGTCGTACCGCGACAGAGGGGCCGACAAGGAGGCCCATCTCATCTTGAGCCAGAAAATCGGCGTTCGCATCGATTCCCACGACCAGAGGACCATCCCTCCGCAGGCACCTGAGTTGCGTGCCGAAGAGAGTCCAGAACGCCCTAATTTCGTCCGGTGGACGCTCGGCGTGTGGGGCGTGGCCAGAAACCAAAGTGAGAGGAAAGTCAGCCCTGTTGCATCGAACGATGAGCAGTCTCGGATCCGAGAAACAAGTGCGCCACTGGTCTAATTGCAAAGGAGGACTGGTACAGTCAGGCCGCACCCAGATTTCTACACCAAATTGACCTTTGGCATGGCCCGAACGCCAACTGAGGAATCCGTGCGAGGACCAGCGCCCGGACTTACTCCGGCACTCCTGAAGAAGGGCTATGTGCACCCCCAAATCAACCAGCTGACGTGACAAATAAATACGGCGTTGACCGTGCCCCTCTCGATTAAAGAAGGACGGCTCCACATCCTTTATCGTTTGGATGTTGGCCTGAACCACGGCTACGGAGCAGGAAGTCGGTGTGGGAGGGGCGGCCCGGATGAGCGGATCGTTGTCTGTACCGGCGCCGTCATCTGGTGCCGGGAGAGGGAGCTGGTCTGGGGTATCCAAAGGGTCCGGGCATTGCCATACCAGACCGGCCGAGGTCAGGGCCGCAGTTGGTAATAACCAAAAGGTATCACAGGTGGCATGAAGACTGGAGGCAAAGCCGGCTGGAAAACAACCATAGGCGCATGAGCCTGCAGTAGGGCGATAGCATGCATAACCTGCCAGAAAATCGGCCAGTTCGTTGACCGAAAAGCCCGAGTGGCCTGGGATGTGATGAAAGTCAGTGGAGAGCCTCGACTGGACACCTTGCCACAGTCCTCTGCAGACCCTAGCGGGGGTCGTGGCGGCACGGGCATGGCCAGCGGCAACTTGGAGAGCAGAGGTGTTATCAACCGCAATTGTGACCTTGCGAGGAGCGTGTGTGGTGTGTACAAGCAAGCTATCCCACCACGCCGTAAACCAAGCAGCTCCAGAGGTCAAAGCCCCCAATTCTCCCAAGTACGAGCGGGTGTCGGCGCTGCCGACTGCTTCGGATTGCAGCCAGGGCGTCCGAGGTAAGGACCCGCAGTCCCAACCGATCCGGTACCACTGATGGCGCCACAGAGCCCAAGAGACAAATGCCCAGCTGCCATGGCCAGCTCCACTGCCATCAGTGGCGATGAACACTTCATCCGGCACACCGCCACCCCACTGCGGGAAGGAGTCCCATGCACGATGCAATCGCCATGGGGCGGAGACAGGCAAATCTTGGCGTAGGGGCTTCTGCAGAAAGTGAAATGAAAGGCGTGCGTAGACATCAGCAGTGTCCTGCATAGGGATGTGCGGTGGCGTCGGCCGACGACCTGGAGAGCGCCAGGGCGATGCATAGGCCGCAAAGAGCACCTGCGCCGTGGTGGGCCCCCGAGACCTTGAAGGTAGGCTGACTGCAACACGGGGCCAGCGAATGAGCGGTGTTCGCCACCAAACGCTGAAACCAGCAAGGGCACACCAACCGCGCCAAACAGGGGCCACATGGAGACATGATGCCGCGAGCAGAAATGCGGTCAGGCATGAAGGGCAACACGCCGTTGCGGAAGCCACGTCCCCATCTCGCGGCTCCTCCCACAAAGTAGTGCGCAACTCGCGCAGAGCTGCAATGGGGGGCCCTGGTCGGACAAGATGGGCATAATCGGCCTCCCCGCATTCGACAACCAGATGCAATCCCAAAGGGTCAATCAGTTGGGTCGGGATCCAGCGCTCGGGGCTGAAAGCAACTAGAGAAGGGCGAAAGGTACAACCGACAGGGTCCCACATCTCCCCGTGACTAGTAGGTAAGCAGAGTGGGCGTGGCTCGTCAGGCTTCCATGCGAACAGCATGCCCGGCTCCTGTATACGGAACGGGAGCCCCCAGAACGCGTCCCGCGCAGCATTGTGCGGGGTGGCATGAACGATGGGCTGTGGGACTCGAAGCATCGGCACCCATGTCTCTGTCTTGACAACTATGACATCACCGGAACGTAGACGAAGGTGGGCCGGGCCCTCATGGGGGGGGGGGGCGCCTAACCGCAGGATGGACCGAGATCTGCCCAGCTTGCGGGGACAGGGCTGTAGCCAGAGCTTGGAGCTGAGACATGGCACAGTTGGCAGGGAGGAGAATCGCCCGGGGCGCCGGTGGGCAAACCAGAACAACAGTGACCCGGCCTGGGTCGGGGGCGCGGGGTACCCATTCCGTACTCCGGCGTAGATCGAAGGTTTGACCTGATCGAAGAATCGCCAGGCAGGCATCTGGCGCCGCAAGGCCCAGGGACAGGAGTGGGGCGGTCCCGGTTCGGGCCCCAAAAGCTGACCAGCAGGATCCCAAAGCTTGTGTGAGACCTCATCCGGCAACGTCCGCACACTGCTGATGAGAGGGGAGTGCAGACAAAGAAGAACAAGGCCGAAGAGGAGGGGCCTTCGCTCAAGGAGGAGGCCCACGAGGGCGGAGACCAAGAGACCTGAGCCTGTTCGACGTGGATGTGCTGCGCTGGGAGCTCCAGCGTAGATCACATCTCCCGTGCGCACCTGAGTGCCAGCTCTCAGAACTGGCATGGGCACAGAGAGGATGGTAGGCTGCTCCCTTAGATTAGGCAGGTCCTCCCAGAGTGTGTATGCGTCCGTAACAGCATGCACTGTCGTGCAGTATGTGTGGGTGCCCTCTTCGACGATTACATTCGCGTAAGTAACCTGCGGCGGCTGGATGACCAAGTGAGGGCGGTCGTCAGCCACCCAGGGGGCCGGAACCCAACGGCCCGGATAACGCTGCGAAAACTCACCTTCAAAAGTGGCATCCATGGCGCTCCACTTGGCGCGAGCAGGTATCTTAGTGAGCCTAGGTCTATCACCCCCCGGGGTCCAGAGAATGACATCTGCACGGCAGGCAACCCGAAAATCGAGAGACCATATGGCACAGTGACGCACATGGGCTTGGAGAGGAAAAACCGGCAACTGGAAAAGGCCGGTGAATGCATCGGGGGGAAGGGCCACCACCTAGTCCCCACTACGCCAGTCTAGTGGTTCATCAGTCTCCGCCTCCAGGCACTCAAGACCTGGCGGGATGCCCAGACAAATGATGCCGAGCGAAGCAGAGGCGCTCAGTACCCGTTTAAGCCAGGGTAGTGCGCAAGTGCGCGGGATACACACAGAGTAGTGGAATTTGTGGGAGGTCACATGGAGACACACTAGGTCTGTGCTGCTGGGGCAAGGCACTGCGATCATGGCCCCCGATGAAACAATTGGCCAGACAGGACAAGCAGACGCTCCCCACTGAGGCTCCCCCGTTAACAGGGCGGAAGACCACTGACTGACGGAGGTCGTGGGCGCAAACTGGAGGGTGGGGCACGGGCCTGTAAAGGGGCTGAGATACACCGTCTCGAGTGGCTGTCCACCGCATACATCTTCCAAGGTGGCTTCAGTACTCCCTTGCCTCCATGGGAAGAGGCCAACATGGAAAGCATTAAAGGAGTAAGATGGTGCCTCGATCATGGCTAGAGCTGGCTGGGAGCTCAATAACAAGGCTCCAAGCAGGAACCAAGCGGAGCGCATCCCAAGGATGGCAAGACCGACGACGCGCCCTTCAAGGTCTGGGAAGGGGCGAAGGGCTGAGGGCGGGTCGCGCATTGAGGGTTCCCAGATCTCAGCGGCATCCGGATCACGGATCAGGACGTCGGCATCTCGAAGGACTTCGGGGTCGATATATGTGCTATCCCCGGGTGCCAGCGCCAGCCCGGTGGCGGCTGGAGAGAATCAGGCCCTGGCAGAAATGCATTGCTAAGGGACTGAGCACCGTCCCGGTTATCGGAGCACAGAACATGCACGGCCATTCGACCCCCTACTGCAAGCATGTGGAGGTCCCGTTCGATCCCGTGGAGAGCTGGGACCCAAGTGCCAGGGAAGGGGTCGCCGTGAGGGCCGCGAAAGGTACGAAGCATGGGGTCCCACCAGGTTTCTTCCCGGACAATGACCCGCTCCGGATTGACAGAATTACGGTGCCAGAACCACACCAGGCCAGAATTGCGAATTGTGAAGGGTAACGCCCAACAGGCCCTGACCATCGCCGCGGCCGGTGAGTAGTAATCAGGCCACTCCACGCAACCCCAATCCCGATGGTGGATATCAGGGGCATACCCAAGATGGTCACCATTGCGGAGTCTTAACTGAGTGTGTTCCGTCCTCATGCGGGCGCTGGGCCCTGTGATCCAGGGCTGTGGGTGGGAGTTGTGCTCCGGCTGACCAGCCAGGCGTTGCAGTTGGGCAGGGGCTATGGTGCGCGGCACAACAAGCGATCGTACAGACCCTCGGCAGTGGAGAAGAACAGTAGCGAAGGGTGCAGAACAAACGGGAAAGAGCACAAGGGCACGTAGCCGGCCTGCACAACCGACCGGGGCGTAATAGTCCGCCCAACGTCCGCAGTGGCCTGCGCCGAAGTTCTCATATAAAGGCCAGGGCAAATTGTGGCGGACTTCCCGCGGCTCGCTCCATCCCGAGAAGGGGCAAAGAGTACGTAGAGACACCACTCCTCCAGGCGGCTCGAATCCTCGAAAGCAGCACGTGCCGGCAGGGACCGCGGGACTCCAGACATGCGTGGGGACCGGATTGCGGGTGTCCGCACCCCTTCTGACACTCGGGAAAAAATGGCGATGAGGGCTGCGACTCCTGAGGCCAGCCCTCGTCCGGATAGTTCTTGCCTCTTCCGAATCCGGGCTCGGCGGTCCGTCGTCACTAGAGGCGCCGCCACGGCAGTATACCGGGCGCGGCCAAAGAACCAGAAGGCTAGCGAGTGCAAGAGCTGGCCTCCGGCAAGCACAGAAGTGGCCGAAGAGCACGGGCAAGACCGTCCATCTCCCGGCAGTCCATCGAGCAGAGGAGCTATGACTATCGTCTATCGAGGACCCGAAGACCACATCACCATTACGGAGCTCAACCCCTTGATCAAGAGTGAGGTCAGGAACTCCACCTACCGTAAGGGGGAAAGGGACGAGTTCAAGGGCCTGGGCAAGGTCGTCCCGGGCTACCACGCGCGGGGCAGCACGTACTCTTCGCCCCTCCGGCGTGGAGACGATCACATGTGCGATTGCAGCAACCTCACTGACAAGAAGCAGCTGCGGTGGAATGGCAGTGGTCCATTGCACCGGTGTCCATCTTCCTGGGTGTTCATGGGCGAAGCTACCAGCAAAGGAGAAGGCTAGGGGATCCCATACCTCACCTGCGGGGATAGTAGCTAGATAGGGCCGGAGACCCGGGCGCAGCAGGCGAACCGATACACAAGCGTCCAAGCGGAACCCGACCGCCCATGGGGCATGCTGACAGGCACGCCCTTCCTGCAAGTCCCAGGATTCCTCGAACTCCAGAACTTCACGATCATATCGGTTGTTTTCATGCAGGTATAGGACGTCTCCGTTACGAAGCCGAAAATCACAGGGCGGAGCATCAAAAGAACCCCAGACCTCTAGCGGATGTGGCAGGGAGACATCAACAACCTCTGTGCAAACCTGGGCCGATGCGTACTCAACTAGCCATCGAACAGTGACCGTGCGGGGAAGGAGGGCGGCCCTGTCGAATCCCCGCCAGCGAAGGATGATACTAACAGTAGCACAGTCTGCCCCGACAGGAACGAAGGTGAGCTCCGTAAATTTTGGCCCTGGCCACACGGGAAAGAACTCGCCCGAGACCTCGGGGTGCTGAAAAACTCGATCCCGAGGTGTGATGCCCCAGGGGAAGCTCCCGGGACGGTGCATGGCGCCACCTAGAGAGCAAAGGGCAAGAAGTAGCAAACCGCTGCGGCGCAACCCGGACGCAAAGAGGGTGAGCAGCAGATGAGCACTCCAGGGCATAACAACCGTGGGGCCAGCCGACGACACAGAAGGCATCGGTGCGGGCGAATCCGCCGCCGGCTGCTGCACGGGAACCTGTTCGACCGGCGCAGGATTGGGGGGTTCTCCCTGCACCGCCACACGGAAGCAGTCACCGGAGCGCAGAGTAACAGTGCCGTGATCGAGCTCTACCTGCAGAGGGAGCTCCAATCGCCCTTGGATGTCCTCAATGAGGACCGAGAGCAGGTCACGCAGTCGCGATCGTCGAGGGACGCAGCACGGTACAATTCGGAGCCCTGCAACCAGTGCCACCGCCACCAGATGCCAGTCATGAGGCATAGCGATTAAGTGCACAGCTTGGGAATCCGGTTGCGGGTTCAAAAGGACTGCCGCACGCCACCCTCGGTTGTGGATATGGCTCTCGATGGCTTCCCATGGGGAGCGACCCTGGGCCAAGGAATATCTGAGCTCTTCACATTGGGCTCGGCTAGTAAACGGATTATGGAACCTGAAAGGGGTACCCGACGGCACCGGAAAGTCCTCAAAGACCTCAGCATTGATCATGCACTGCTGGTAGCTGGCGAGTCGCCATTGGACATGTCTGACCACCAGAGCTGAAGGAGGGGACCGTGGTACAACAGCAGTCGCCCAGTCCCCAGGCAGATAGTCTTCATCCTGGGGAGCAGAGGCATTCGCAATCAAGTTAGCCCCGTATGGATCAGGAAACGGAGGGATCCCAACCGGCACGGGCGGCGGAGGCCTTGCAGGACGCACGTGCAGGCCGTCACCTGGCCGAAGACCATCTGGAGTGTCCTCGAGAATCTCCTCATCATCGTCTTCGGATTGAAGTTGAGGGGGAGGCCCATCCCCATCAGAATCTGAATGCGGGGGGGAGATGATCGACCCGTGACACCCCAGCGACACCAGTCCAGACCCCAGAAGACAAAGAAGATCGGGGAGGAAGGACTTGTGCGCAGCAGTCATGGCACATAACCCGAGCCATGAGGCGTATCGAATGTGAAGACTGTAAGTATGTCGACACGCTGCCAGAACTGTCGGCTGGAGCCCCAAGTGAGTCTGGCAAGGGTTCGGCAGCGAAGTTGTGCTCCTCAGGGATCTCGGAGGGCTCGCCCTCGGGATCAGGGATGGACGGCCCTCGGAAGACAGGTGCGGGCTGAGACAAAGCAGCTTCAAGGTACGATGTGTTGCAAGGCAATTCCTGTAGGCATTCCGCGAGCCCATGTAACTGAAGCGCGAGGTTGTGCACAGTGTCGTGGGTGAGGAGGTGGGTAGCAACGCGCAGCTCAACTTCAGTTTGGCATGCTACCTCCTGTGTGGAGGTGCTCGGTGCTGGAAGGCTTTGGCAGCTAGAAGCGGCAGGTGCTCCGCCACGAGCCACTTCCCCCGCGGGGCCTCTGCTAGGCACAAATTGGAAGAAGGGGCCTGGAATCGCCCAGGGAGCCGGATCCCAGGCGTCTTGACTCGACTCCATGGGAAGTGCCCCCAGCACAACCTGGATAACTGTGCCGGAAGCAAGTTCTGGGAGGGGAAACCCGGGGAGAAAAAGTTGCGACCTAATCCCAAGAGCTGGGCGCGTACTGGGGACGCGGAGCCCGGAATAGAGGTCATGTATGTGGGTAGCAACTATATCCCAATCGAAGGGGTGCTGTCCCGGCACCACGCAAGCTCGGTCTTCGACATGGAGGAGCCAGTATCGAGGCTGGGCACCTGCGACGACAGCCCTGGGAACAAAAAGAATATGTTGAATAGGGTCTTCTGGCGTACTTGTTGTGGCGAGAAAGATTCCTCGACCCTGGATCTTGAAAGTGTTGCAGACATGATCGTGCAACCACCTGGTGTTGTAACCGTCAGCCTTCCAAGCTAGGTCAAGCGGCGCCCGAACATTGTAGGCCCAGATGCGCATCGTGATGGGCTCCTGCGGCAGATTGACCGACAAGGGAGCGAGGCTATGAGTCGGATCCGTGGGCATAGCCGTGGCCACATGTAGCACGAAAAACAGGCACGCGAGGGCCGATCGTCCATGCAAGCCTGCAGCCGCAGCAGTAAAAATATTGAGGCGGCCTTCCTGAAAACGCCCTTCAAGCTGGGGGTGGTCTCGGGTGACCCGCCCGCGAGCGCCTTGCGGGAGTGGCATGCTTTGACGGACCTGATATGACGGACAAACAGCCTGAGCCACTCCCTCAGGACTGACAGTGAGAAGGCGGAACTGTACTTGGTCAACATAGTGCCTGACGACAGGCCGCAAGATCTCCCGTCCGACTTGGTCCTGAAGTATCCACCAAGTGCCGCCGGAAGGGGGAACCAGGACAACATCGAGAGCATGGTTGCCTGTGTCAAAAGCAACACAGAGCTCATGTACATCACGCGTGTAACCGAGCGCCGCAAGGTGGGCTTCCAAGTATCGACCAGCACTCCTCACCCTTTCTTGCAAAAGAATGGAGCTCTGGCCTGGGCGCCAGAGGTGCAATAGCACGTCCGGGCCTGGGCACACGTTCTCAATGTATTTGCCAAGAACTTGGGGCTCAACAGCAAAACCGTGGGTTTGGCGGCTTAGCTCGAGAGTCCAGGACATAGTGCATGTGCGCGTGACATCACGGTAGTCTCGGAAAGACATTGCCTCCATGCACGGCGCTTCGGCGGCACTGGGGATATATGCTCTTCAAGTCGGACCCCAAAAGCACCTGAGAGGACGCATAGCAAACCGACCTTTTGGGACGCGTAGCTGGCGACAAGACACAGCACTTGTCGAACCAACCGACCGTAAGTAAACGCAGCAGACCTCTCCTCAGGCGTATCTTCTGAAGGGGGCGGGCGGAGGCAGGCGACGGCTTCTGGGGCGTCGTGCGACACGCTAACACATCGGTGCACTAGACCTGAAAGATCAGCCGGATACGGCCAGGTGGCACCATCGCCATGAAGGAAGGTCTGGGGCAACTCCCAGGAAGAAATGTGAAGCGCAGCTGCTACAACAGCCCACGTGATCGACGCGGTGCACATACCCAACAGCCTATCGCCATCTCGCACGGCCCATAGAAGATAACCCGGAATGCAGGGGATCAGGCAGCGGAGCTGCCAGGCATCACACCATAAGCTGTGGAGGGCTGACGGGGAATCAGGGTACTGGCCAGGCTCGCAAGTGGACGGCTGTGGGATCGACTGCCACAAGGCAGCACCTTGCATAACATGCTCATGGAGAAAGTCAGTCTGCGAGCCCCGATGAGTGCTGTGCTGAGCGCGAGCCTGTGGAAGGGGGGCATTGAGACTGACAATGGGCTGCCTGGCTCCGACAAAGCGCACATGGTGGAAGTGGGCCCGGGCAATATCCGCACTGCAGTGCACATACCAAAAAGCGGGGCCATTTCGACGCGCAAGCTTCGTGTGCTCCCACGTGAGGACGGTGGTACCATATGGGCGAATGGCCCTCAGCCATCTCGCTGCCGGGTTAGTAGCCCGGTTGAGACTCCGAACAAAATCTAGGTATGTCAGAAATTGCCCCCGAAAGACAAAGAAGAGACCCGTGTCGTGGGGGTCCCAGGCCTCGGTAACGCGAAAGACGACGTGATCATAGTCCGCGGAGCAATGAACCCAGACAGGGCGGCGGAGGACCGCGCTGACCGGCAATTCCAAGAATGTGCCGGCAGGACCTTCAGAGGGCCGCACCAGACGCCGCAGAAAGGAAGCATCAATCTCAGTGGAACGGCTGACCTGATATGTAGTGACCCCCTGTGACGCAGTGAGCAAGCAGAAATATCGCACTGGCTCGAGCCACGTAGATGCTGAGAGGGTGGGTGAAGCCAGGAGGTGAGCCGAGAGATCAACCTCTACCGAATCCGATTCAAGCCGGACACCCAAAACATCCCCATTGCGTAGGGGGGTGGGGACAGAGGAACTAATTTGAAGGGCGTCGGTAGACACCAGGTGACAGGCTATTTGCAAGAGATATTCAGCATTGGTGTGCCTAGGGACATCAACGCACCATACTTCCACACCGGCATCAAAGAAAATGGACACATGCGAGCGGTCGCGCGGAGCAGCAACGAGGTGGATTTGTCCCGCAGGCAGCCCACCGGCAGCAGCGTAGACCTGCGTGCGTCCGAAACGTCCTGCCAGCTCTTTGACTTCAGCAACCACATCAGAAGCATCTCGACCCCCTAAAAGCTCTATAGTGTGGGACTGCTCCGGATGCCAGACAGTGACTCGGAAGCGAAGGTCAAGGGTAGTACTACCCGGAACCGGCCACAGAGTGCCCTGGCCGAAATCCCCGTAATGATACCAGATGGACTGCAACCGGCGGTGGGCAGAAGGAGAGGCCAGCCTGGCAGCATCAGGGGCAGTCTCAGGGGCAAGAAGAACCTCGCGAGGAGAGGCTGGCGCACTCTGGGTCTGAACAGCTTCAACCAGACCAAGCCCGAGGACCCAACGGGAGGGGCCAGAACTGTCAGGAAGCGGCCAATCCAAAGTCGATGCGCGCAAGCTCCATGGGACTGAGCGTCTTGACCTTGGCTGTTCTGCAAGTGTGCATCCTGATCTGGGATGGCCTGGTAGTGCTCCCCCGCCGCTATGACTGAAGGGGTAAAACTGAGCTCGAAAGATGCCGGCCCAGTGAAAACAGGGCCCGTAGGGGACGCACCACCGACATCGCCCCCAAGAGGAGGAAGGACAGTGTGCTCCACATCGACTTGTGCAGGGCATGGAAGGCCGCCTCCCACGTTGCGGTCCGAGCTAGAGTCGTCCGGCACAAATAGGTGTGGGAAAAAGAGCAGGACGTAGGGTGGTCCCCCCAGCAGAGCACTGTGTGGACGAACAGCCCTCTCTTTATGCAAAACCCCAAGGCGGTCCTCCGCACAATCGTCAATCCACTCCGAGGGGATCTCATTGCCGAGGCTCAGGGCAGCGCGCAGAGCCGAACAAGCAGAAACCGGGGGTTCGACGCAGACAGTCATGATACGCCAACCCATCGGACGGAAATCCAAGACACAGGGTGCCTGGGTAGCGGTGCAGTGGATCTCGAGAAATTGCACATGCGGCAGCAGGGACAGAGGCTGCCAAAGGCGCATGATTCCACCACCTGGAGGAGGGTCCGCCTGCAGGCTAACTAAACGCCGGTATGTAGCAGCATCGGCGAAAATCGGGACCTCGACATATACCAACCCGTGCGGCGTGATCAAGACAGCATGGTTGGCCGAGAAACCTTGAAAGACCTCGTGCGGGGGCGGAGAAGGCATGGTGCTGACCTGAAGGTTGGTATGCAAGGAGACTGGCGGCTCAGAAGCGGTGCCGAACAGAGGCTGTAATCCCTGGGGGTCGGGACCCGGAAGGAATTGGAGAGAGTCGACCCCGGGGGCCAAAAGCGGCTGGGATGCAAGAGTGAACCAACCCCAGCAACACCGACCTAAAAGCCCAACCACAGACCGGAACAGGCCCTGCTGCTCCAGAGCCGAGGCGAGGATATGGCTGCACGAGTCGTCCCGGGCGCATCGCAGAAGGCTGATGTGGCCCCCAATCGGCCGCAGGTCGACGGGAAGCCGGACAGACACAGGCGTTCCCTTAGTTATCTTGGGTTATAACTACGTTATACCCCTGGTTTAACCCCGTCGTAACTTCCCGCAAGGGCTCGTAACTTTTATAACTTAGCGGGAGATACGAGGAGTTATAACTCAGAACCTAAAAGTTAGGAGGAGATAGAACGAGTTTTGTTTTTCATCGTTTTCGAGGTAGAAAAAGTTACAAAGTGTTACAGGTCCATTGTTTTAGCTGTTTTGTAGACCGCCGTGTGTGTGTATACCATGTTTTTTTCAGGTTATAAGAAGGTTCAGCAGAAAACCAGGAATCTGGTGTCTTTTTGGCTCAAGAGGTCGAATGCGGTTGCCGCAATGTCGGCCGTTTTGAAGCAGCTGCAAGCGAGCCAGTCGTTCTTGACACAAGTCCGGCGTCTGCAGAACTACAACCAGCTGCAGCAGAGGCAGTTTGTCGTGCTGAAGTCGCTTGTGGGCAAGACCCTTAGCGTCACGGCAGCAGAAGCGACTCGCATCTACGATGCCATGGATCGCGAGATATGGACGGAGGAGGCCGGGGCGAGCAGGACAACCCTTGAGAGCCGCAACAGCTATGTAGACATGGACATGAGACTCCTATTTGCTGTCGGCAGCATGCCGCTACGAAGCAAAACAATCCGCAGTTTGACAGCTAGACTGCTTCCTGAAACCTGCTTCCGGAGGACAGCGTGCTAAGGAGGCATGCTTCCGAAGCAGCCGGTTGAGAAGCAAGGTGTTTGCAAGGTGAACTAAGGTGGAGCCCTGGCCTCAAAGCCTGACCACCTTGGATTAAGGTGGTCCTGGTGGCCAACTCCCTTGTATCTGGAAGGCAAGGTGGTCAAGGTGGCCTGCCTGTCTCGAGATCTTGAGCAAGGTGTTGCAAGGTGGAAGGCCTTAAACCCTCCAGGCTTCTAGGATGCAGAGTTAAGGTGCTGAGGTGGTCTACCTGCCTGGGACTCTTCGGGGACCTCATAAAGCAAGGTGGTTCTAAGGTGGAGCTGGTGCTGCAAACTGTCTGCAGAGCTTTTCGCAAGCGGACCCTGCAGCGACCGTGCCGCAAGATCTATAACTTGCAGACTTGGCTGCTAGCACACCGAAGCTCTGACTCTCAGAAGCTCGGCTGGTGAGAAACAGCTTCACGGAGCCGTTTGCTCATAGCAACAGCTGTGCTCCACTACTCCGAATCGACACTACAGCGCGCCTACAGGCACACGCAAAAGAGCCGCTTCGCGGAGCCTACACTGTACAGCCCAAGCTGCTAGTCCAGCAGCTGCAAGGTCTCCGCTCGCAGCTCCTTCAAAGCAGGATTCTCCTCGATGCGCTCCAGCACTTTCCTCGCTTCAAGGCCGGCAAGAAAAATGTTGTCCGCATAGCTTTCAAG